>JAODKM010000126.1:20362648-20375182 GCA_026780845.1 Petrocephalus sullivani
ATAAATGGTCCTGCTCAGAATGAGTGAAAAAATGCGCCGTTTTTCCCGTCATTTTGTAGAAGCCAATGAGATACTTGGCGATCGTGTTTTCTAGACTCGATACATATAGGCTTTTCAAGTAGCGCAATCATCTCGGATGATGGGATCCAGCTAAACTAATCATTCCTTATTCTGAGCTCTGTAGGCAATGAATTTTGGAGGATAAGTGTTTGGAGGCAATGAGGACATCAGTGACTGGACTTGCTGCTTTTCTCTAGTCAGAATATGGACCTTGCCAGTAGAGTCCCTGTGGTCCTAAGCAACTCACCGTGGCTGTGCGTTAAAACCAGACTTGAAATTCCCAGTGTGACTCCTGCTTTAGAGATGGAAATCCTAAAGACTGGCATCTTACCGTAAGAAACAAATTGAGACTGAAGGAATGGAATATAGTAATGAAACTAAACATAGTGAACTTTGCATTTTTAGAAATATTTTGGGATATCCTATAAGATTTCACATGAGAACGCAGTTTCAGGCTGTTTTCGGGGCTATGGATAGCTGATGCTTCCTTCATAGCTACAATAAGTTTTCGATAATCGAAGGATCCATTTATGAGGAGTGAGACGGCTGCCACTGCATTTGAAATGTTCTGACCTGCAACTTTTGACTTGAAAATTTTCAAGTAGGAAAATATGAAGTAATATTGGACATTTTTTGGCACCGAGTCAGAATCTTTTGAAAAAGTGGGATATCGAATGTGGGCAATGAAAAGTAGATGTCCTAATTGTTATTTTCAGCAACGATTCTGTTGAATTTGTTGAACTGAGATTTCACTGTCCAAACTATATGTGGGAAACAATGACTATATACTCCCGTCTTGCCTCATTGCCTCGCCACACCCTCAGTACTGCAGCGCTACTGCCCTCAGCTACAAGCCTGGTGCTGCATCAGAATCTCATGTTAAGCATCACCATATCTGCCACCCAGGCTGCCAAATACCCAAATATAGCAGTGATCATTTCTGTCTGTCCATCCATCTATTCCACTTGTCTATCCATCCATCCATTCCTCCATTTATCCTTCAGCCACTTCTCCTGGTCAGGGTCAAGGGGCAGCTTGGGGTTGATTTTGAATGTGAATATTAGGATAGGAATCTTCCAAGTCTTGCCTGATTTAGGCCAAACACACAACTTTCGCCACATCGCGCCTCTCCCTTGATTCAAGGTGTTCAATTGTAGATCAGTCAGCAGTTCCTTCAGTGTGGCATGAGGACCTTTCACCATGTGAGGGTATTTTTTTCCCCCAGGGACTCTGGTTGGCTACCATAATCCAAGCAACTCAGATGTAGTGGTCACACAGAATTGCCTATTAAAAAATGATTACTGTATGTATGTGTAATAAATGGCTATTTACAGCTAAAAACGTAAGAATTAACTGATTCATCATTGATTGGTATAAGTGAAGTTTTTGACATCTATTACTGTCTCCCAATCCATCAGTATTGTCTCAGGGTTCAGCTTGGCTGAGAAGTAGAATGTCTTCAGTATATTCATTCAGCTCCCCCTGGTGGACCAAGCTGTGAACAGAACACCAATTAACATGAGGAAGACGACCCACACAGACACTCCTGGAAGCATTGCATTACATTTATGTAGTATAGGTACTTTTTTTCAAGTGATGAAGAGACGATCAGAGAGCAGGGTCATCCAGTTCCCGGAGCAATCGGGATTAAGGGTCTCGCTCTGGGTCCAGTGATGACATCATTCTTTCCAGCCACCGGATCTGAGCCAGGAACATTCTGACCAGAGGCACAAAGCCACAGGCCAATCAACATATTTGCTGTCAATTAAAGCATAATTCAGTGATGCCCTATTTGTGCTGCTTGTGTTCCTTTACAGAATGCTAGGAGGAAACGCATGAAAGAGGAACCAGATAGGGGCCCAGCGGTAGATGTGGGCTGTCCAGCGCCCCTCCATGGCGAGCACGGTCAGAGTAAGGACAAGATGCTCGCTACATGTTGATGATTCTTTATTGGCGTCAGCAAAAATGGTAAGCAAACAGGCATGCGATTAAATCAAAAAATCACATTGTAGCTCAGCAGTGTTTCACAGAATATCTCAGAATATAATTTGGCAAATAATTTTTTTTCATGTACATATCTCAGATTAGTCTTATTTGCAATGAATTATATTGTTTCATCATCATTAGGAGAAGGATTTTTCTTTGCAGGGAGATTAATCGGGCATCAGAACCGACATCCTTTCAAAGAAAGTCCCCAGTGCTGTTTCATTAGTTGTTTCTTAGGTGTCGCATTTCACACATTATTGTTTTCTATTTATGCCTTTTTTTCATCTAAGTGAACCTTCGATGCATAACAGAACAATTTCAATAAGATCTTCGCTTCGCTCGCTGTGAAAAGCGATTTCCTTTCACAGAAATGCTAGCTTCCCCTTGGCACGGCACTCATAAGAAAGCGTACGCCCGTGGCCGGACTGACCCCATGTGGACAGCACTGGGGATTCCCACTGCTTCTGCTGTGTCCTTACTAATGCCACTCTCTGTCTCTTGCTTCCACCATGTGGTTGTTCTACTATTTATAAGAAATTAATCCAAACAGATCCAGGACGGCACATTTCACAGGTTATACAATGAGCTTCAGTCTTCATCAGAGTGATTAGGAGAGTGCATGCCTATCTGAAGGTATAGCAAAGGCAGACCGCTAAATGAAAGAAGATTGTCTGTGTGTCGCTGGCAGTGTCTCTGTGCACGGCCTCCTGTCCCTGTCTCCACCTAGCCCTCCATCTGTCTGTACCATCAGCTTAGACACTGAGGTGTGTCCGGAGTAGCCAAAGCTGAGGTCTGGATCATACTCTGCAATCACTCTGAAGCTGACTTAATTTTACAGTACAACTTCTAAGAGCAAAAAACACTGGTAACTATAAATTGAACAGAAAGGAGATTAAAAAAGGAAATTCCTAGAGAGAAAACTATATCTATAAAAGCTACAAGCTATAGTTTGTTTAACAAGTACACACACGCACACACGCACACAACAGAATGATCATAAGTGAGATTCACTATTAGTATTAGTAGTAATAATAGTTGCCGTAGTAGTAGTAGGGAGAGCCGGGAGGTTGTTAGGTATGTCCATGTCGACTTACAAATGCAGGCAGCTTTCAAAAGGTAAGATGGCAAAGCTTTCTTTGTTATTAGGTTTTAAAAAAACTTCTAAAAAAATCTATATCTCCTGCTCTGTGTCCCTGCACACTGTCTGTCCGCATTTCCGAGGCGCCGTCTCCCTCCCAGGCTCACCAACGCTCCCCATCTCTTCCTTCGCTCCTCCTCTCTCGGACTCTCCCCGTGTCCCTCCTGCTGCACACGTGCGTGCCTCCCGGAGCCTTCAGGAGATAGTGGCGGAGCACAGAGGGAGGGAGGAGCAGGCGGGCAGTGAAAAAGACAGAAAAAAGGACAGGGAAGGAGGGCAGGGATAGAGCAAAGAGATATCGACGTCTACACACTACTGTCACATTTAAGTGCAAGATGGCTGGATGGAAGACTTCTGTGTGGGGGGGAGCAGGGATTGGGGGGGGGGCTGATCTTTTCCTTTTTTTCTTCCCTCCTGTTGTCGCTCTTGCGTATTTATCCTTCTGCTCATGGTTCTACTCAATAGAAGAAGTATACTGTGGAGAGACGGAGAGAGGAGTGTCAAGCTGAAGGATCAGAGAGAGATGTTAGGGTTAGGGTTAGGGTTAGGGTTAGGCAGAGGGCGAAGACGGAATGAGGGCCTCGTTAGGACCAACTCACATCAGACAGACACCGGCCAGGCCTGACCCTGGACACACTAACCTTACCCACACCGACACTGGTGGCTTATGATTTATTAAAAGTGACCCTCATGATCATCAGCTCAGAACAAAGATTTGTACACTCCAAAATCAAACAGCCACAGTGCTGCCTGTTATTCATGCAGACGGGTACAATGTTGTTTGGAAAAGTTTACGATGCGTCCCTTTTGAAAGCCTTAAATAAACTCATAATTATCCTTATTAATCCTGCGCGTGATTTTCGCTCCTGCTAGTTTATGGCCATCTAAGACCATAAAGCACAAAGTCAGAGGACACACCTGCAGCCTTTATCCTATATCCAAGCAAGCTGATTGGCTGTCTGAGATTCCGAGGTTCCCTGCCCCTGCAGATGATTATAGTACTTATATGATTATAGTATAGTTCACAAAAGCACCGAGTAGGAAAAACACTCAGGCAAGTGAAGGACTCGGCCGGAGGGAAGAGGACTCGGCCGGAGGGACCTGTCCCTGGAGGAACGAGGAAGCTGCAGAAATCAGCAAAAGCTTCGTGTGCCGCAGAAGAAGCGGGCGGACTATGCTGCGCGACAAGGCCAGCCAAACCACCAAGCTTCCCAGGATTATTCTCAATGCGAAAATATTCCATCCAAATAAATTATTTAACACTTGTGAAGACATTAATAATTAGAGTCCCGGGCATCAGTCCAGTGCCTTAATGATCCTTCACAAAGCGGGCTGGCTTGATCGTCGCCATTTTGAAAACCCATCACAGCATTTAGGGAGTGATTTGCGTCTCTGTGCTAATGGACGGACTGCTGTTGTGGGGCCGCCCTTGTGTATATTATATAACTAAAAAAATTTCTAAGGACAAAAAAAGCAAAAGTATAGTATAGAAAAGCAGATACATTTTTACAGGGAATATTGGCCAAAAGACTTGCTGCGTTGCACAGGAGACTAAATATACTGTCTGTGGTCTTTGCATTAATCATGTTTTATCAACACTGCAACATTCGCTAACCTCAATTTCTCACATTATCTAATACCCATGCAAAACAAACATCTTACAAATTCAATTTAATTATTTTCAAGGCTCTAGAAATGAGTAACTCAGCAATTTCCCACTCAATATGACAAGTGACTCAGCAGCTCATTCAATCTAAAGGAAGAAGGTTCTGGCCTTTGCAGCAACCCAGCGCACTGCAGCTGACTTGGAACATTTATCTGATCTCCTCCGACTCTCTGACCTTTAACCTCCAAACTCCACAGCGCTGATCTGATTTTTGACAGCCAGTACTTACAGCCTTTACCAATCCAAATACAGCACTTCTGTTAACAAGGCACATGCAAAATGAGAGAATCATGCAAAAACAGAAGAGGGCACTCACAGAAAATGATCCCAACCACGATGACTCCAATGATTCCCATTATAATCATCATCTAGAGGTGACAGAGAGACCACACATTTAATTCACATGCTAAAATGTACTAAAGGTACCCTCAGTGCTTAATTTAATTTAAGCAACATGGTAATCAAACTATTTAATTACCATTTTGCATTTCAGGACTGAAATTGACAGAACTGTAAACATGTCATTCAAAAGGCTCACATTTAAAGGGATAGGCTGCCCTCGGCCTTAAGAGCATTAAATTAAATCTACATGTTTTTTTCTGTCAAAGAAATCTATGCATTGGCAGAAAGTCAAGTGCCTAAGTAAAGCATGGCACAATAACACAGCCTTCTTTCCAGGCATTAACAGAGTAATACCTGACTAGGTTTAGACAACTCTATACTCGTAATACTTTCTATGTTCTTGCATCTGGGTCTGAACTGAACAGATTTTTATTGGTGATATGTGTGGAAACTCCCGTCTTCCCTGGGGCTGACCTGCCTTCAGCTTCTACTGATAATTAACGCTCTAATGCAGGGCTGGTCAACCCCTTAAGCTTCTGAGGGGGTGCCCACTTAGCGTGCCGATTTCCCTTTGTCTAAGCTGCCACATGGGCTGCGAGCAGCACTGCGCTAATGCTCCAATCAGCAGTCTCCCCGGTGCCCCTCCTGCCTGCACATACATACCTTGCAATTCTTCCACCAGTACTTGTTCTTGAGCTTGGCGGCACAGCTCTCAAACTGGGAGGCCCCGGCCTGCAGCGCGTCGGCCCTGTCATCCAGCTCCGACAACTTCTGGTCCCTCTCCAGGACCTTGTCCACATTCACCCGCATGATGTCCACCACCTGAAAGGCCATGGAAGCTGTTATTACCTGACAGCCTGACAGGGGACCTAAGGTCTGCTTGTGTGACATTGGATGGATATTTACGGTAATTTCATACTTAGGTCCCGAAAGGCTACAGTCTCTGGGGTCCTAGAGCTTTTCCTCCTTGCCTTCTTGCTGACTGCCATCTTGCGTATCTCTCTCCTGACCTGTGCTCCTAGCTCACCTCCTCCACTTGTGCTTGCGTCTGCTGTAGTCTGCGGTTGCTGGTGAGGTTGGGGGGAGCTGGCGGGGCTCCGCCTCCGGGGGCACCTCCTTCTCCTCCTGGAGCCCCTGGGGCCCCGGGAGCACCAGCCGGGGCAGCAGCATCTGGAGCAGACCTGAGCGGGGAGGGCGTGACGGAGGTGAGTGAGGGGTAGGCAGACCACGTGACGGAAAAGGGCTACAGCGGCTCTGGGATAGATAACGACGATCCGAAAAACTGAGAGTGAAAGTGTATGTGGGAAGGCCCGAGGCGGGATCAAAGGCTCTTTAAACTATAGCGCGCTGCTCAGCGGAGGGTGGATTACTTAATATTCCTAAAGAATCTACTGTAGAATAATTAGGGCCTAAAACACAAGAGGGTACACAAAATGGGACCAAGAGAGATCACTGAGAGCGCCGATCCGGGGGGACAACAATAAGATGATAAACTTGCCATGTCGCTTCAAGTTTGGGAAAGTCGTTTAAACTTGAAAGTGCAAAGAAAACATTTAATCCGAACTTCAGACTTTTAAGGCAGAGAGCACGCGACGGGGGAAAGAAATTAGACGATGTACGAGATACTAAAATTCAGAGGCCAAAGTGATTCAAAATTAAACGAGAGGGGAAAAAATCATCGGCAGTGGATATTCGGGCTGCTGCATATATAGCCTGATCCGACCATTAAATCGGTCAGCAAACATAAATAAGCAGCATAACAACGCATACAAATTATCATGCACTATCAATAATGAGATTGTAAAACGATGTTGCTAAAATGAACAAAATATTAAAACTATAAATAAAATAGTTCATAAATTAAGATTGTACCACTTACATCCTAAATTGCGCCAACTGAATTAACACTGTTTAAAGCAATCGTTTTCGGATTACGCTAGGAACTACGCTTAGAATTAGAAGATACCGAATTTCATTGAGATCCGTGGTATTATCAGTGAGTTTGAGTTTAAAGAGAGGAGGAAATAACGCATAGCTACTCACATCTCGTGTGCAGCTGCTTAAGAATCACTGACAGCGAGGTGGAATGCAGACGAAGAAAGAATGAAAAAAAGGAAAGAAAGAGAGTGAAAAGGAGGAAAGCTCAATTCAGAGAAATTATATCAACAAAAGCTCTGAAAGATGTATCTTTGGACTTAAGAATGGTTGTTTTCTTTAACGAGGTCCCGTGTGTTTGGCGATCAGCGCAGAAAGTGCCGCAATATTGGGACTCGCGTCGGACGGCAATTCACCCTGGTCGAACAGCTGGATGGCAAGGCAAAAGTGGAAAATCGCCGTGCAGAACGCCTCTTCCTTTAAATCCACATGCAAGTTTTATCCCCGGGTACACGTGATAACTTAAAAAAAGAGCAAACAAAGACTAACAACGAATACGGCGAGCATAAAAAACAGGAATGTTTGGTATAGCAGAGAATTAAAATATATTATGGTCGCAGGAGTTGTGTCTCCTCAAACACCACAGAACAGATGGGAATAAGATCAGTTAGCGAGGTCCTGCGTTTATTTCTCGATGCATTTAAATGCCGTCATTTATATCCCCATTCGGCCAAAGCCACCGCAGGGACTCGCCGCCTCTGCCGGATTGTAGGTTAGTGCGGTAGTCGGTGCGCGTTTGTGCGCGGCGCCCCTATACTGCAATGATGCGTCGGTGCTCTCTCTCTCTCTCTCTTTCCCTCTCTCCTTCCCCCTCACGCTGCTGGACTCCTAACAGTGGTGCGGTAGCTCTCTCCTCCGAGCTCCCCCCTCCCGTCCTCACTCTCCTCTTTGCGGTACTGCAGATCCCTCTCTCCCTTGCTCCCGGATAGGGCGATGGGACGACACTGCGGAACATGTTTCTGTACATAATGTCGACTCGGCTTTTTTTCCCTCCCACCCCCCTACTTCACTTGCAGCCACTCACCCTAAGTGCTACCCACCCCCACCACAGGCGCTCGCAATCCAGTTTATTTATTACACACATACATCCAATGCCCTTGTTCCTCCATCTCCCCGACTAATAGGTATATATTCACTCACAAATGTCCTGATCTAGCCTTACTATTTTCACGCACCAAACTGGGATTGCGGGGAAAGATGTAGCCCGGTTAGAGAGATAGCATGAATAACAGAAAACGCACACTAAGGAGTGTATGAATCATACTTGTTTTCCCAAGAAAAGCAACGTTTTGATGAAACGGCGCTGAAAACAGAGACAGTTTTACGCATCAGAGAACATTTGGGACCTTTCTTATATCGTACGGCAATATAATACGGATTCAAAAAATAAATTCAGAGTATATTCATGAACAAGTTTATTGGTACTTTCAAAAAGTCCAGATACCACAAAATACTCCCATCATATTACCGAACTGACATCATTGATAACCAAGAAAGCCCCCAGATAAGACGCGGATCCCTCCCCCGGGGGCCGGCGGTAGCGCGGCAGTCTGGGTGGGATGATATCGGCTTCGACGCCGGGATCAGCGGTGTTTGCCGTATCGGTTTAATCTCCTGTACAAAAAGCGGATCCTCTTCTCCAGGTTGTGCCGATCCGTCGCCATCATCCGGTCCCCTACCATCCTCTTCTTCCGTGTCAGACGCTGGAACTCGTTGCCGTGGAATCCCCGTAACCAGACGGGGCCGACGATCAAATCCCGCGGATGCGCTTTGAAGTCACCTACGAGATATGAAATCAGTTTCCAGTGATTATACGCTACCGAAAGGGACATTAATTCGTGAATACTGGTTAAATTAACGCCGTATTTGGCCTGAACATACCATCACTTCCAATACTAGTGCTTTCATCTACAGCCATCATATTATGACTATACCAGTTATAAATGAATAAAAACAATTATAAAGGCACAGTTGGAACAGGATGCCAATTACTCACAGATGATAATGCACACACACTGCTTTTATATCTTAGTAGGGACTCTCCATTCATTTCTATTAGCATAACCATAATCCCAACAATGACAACCTTAATCCCCTACTCAGCCCTAACATTAATAAGTAACCAAGCAAAAAAAAAAAAAAAAACATGATTTTAGGCACTTTTACTTTCTTGATTGCATTCACAGATTTTGAGATAAAATTGCGTTTTCCCTTGTGGGGACTGATAAAATGTTTCCCACAAGGTCAAAATAAGTTTTTTTAAAATCACACTGTGATACACCCTGTAATACATACATGACCACACACAATGACTCCTTTAAACGCACAACTCATAGGAGGAGACACACAAACTAGGGCAGGACTCGCATTCTCAAACCTGCAGCTGAGAACACAGTGCTGCCATTAAAGATACAGCCAAAGACATTTACTCTGTTTTTAACTAATAAAATGTACCTCAAAGTCTAACGTTTGTCTGCTAAGTACTGGAAGCTAATGGAAGCAGTTTTCAACCGATATCACACAAAGGCTATAAAAGCTGAACCGGGTGGGACAGTGACATCATAGAGAGTGTTTACAGTTTATAAAAAAGCAACAGTGAAGATATCTGAGCTATTTATGATGGTATACATATGCCACAAAAAGATATATAGGACAAGGTAGACAATTAGCTTCCATCTGCAAAAGCAATTAGGACCAGTCAATTTATCAAGGTAAATATCACTAAAAACATCACATTTTGTGTAAGAAGACCCAAAAAACAGTGTGCTCATTACCTCCTCACACTGCCTCCCTGTGGCTTAATTCATTTTAAATATTTACTAGTCATTATGGAGCCTGAAATTGTGTGATGTGGTTTAGCTATCTGTATGTCCAAAGCCCTATGGCCTGGCAGGGCTCCCAAATTACTTTCTAAATATATCTTGGTCTCTATGAAAAGCCAGCTAAAAATACAGGCAAAACGGCTTATTCTCTGTATGTTAGGTTCTGCAGTCCACAATATTTAAGAACATATTATTTAAATATTACCTAATTTCAATAGTTTCTAATGGATAAAATCACAGAATTTCATTAGTAAAACATTTTACAATTTTTCTTTAGTACGTTTTAGCCAATAATGAAACTATAAAGAAATATAACTGCATTCTACACTGCAACCAGTAGATGACAGTGATACACTGGAGAATCATTTAATTATAATGCCCTTGTCTCACTACATACCCATGCATCATGTCCGGTGGTTAGCTAAAACACAGACCATTTTACCAGATTAATGCTGTATACTGAGACACCCATGAGCAAGGACCCTGGCTGAGACTGAAACATCCAATTCCTCCATCTTATATGAACCGACCCGAAATTCTTCAACGCTAAATGTGCCGTTACCTCTCAAGCCAAGTTACAGAAACCCAACTGCAGTTTACACACTGCTTAAAACTGCTCTGAGCCCACAAACCAAGATCCCAGCATCCCACAGAGGTACCATTACGGTGTCAAGCTGTCATTAACCAGGTATGATGCTGGTTAGCGATGGCGAACTGCTAACTAGGCCAAAAAGTCATCTGCCGGCCCACTCTCTGTTCTCCTCTATAGCGGTGCATCTCTTTTCAACAGAACTGCAACTCAAACAAAAGAGCAAATGAAAAACAATGGAAAATTAAGAAGTGATTCGTCACTATTCTGTCCTCGGCAATGAGTCAGAGGCCTGGCAGCGTCCCAGGAGGCTCTGCTCATGAAGATGAGCGAGAGCCAGTCGCTCTGGAGCTCGCTGGCCGGCCAAGGAAAGCCCCAGATCACAGGGGGCGACATGCTGACTGTGAGCAGCTCCGAATGTGCATCTGGTGTCAAGGCCCCGTCTCTGCTTCAGAAGCAAAGGGCTGGTCATCTGTGACTGTGAAAGAGCTAAGCATGGACAAGCACGTGCCCCAGGCATTGATATCAATGCCCAAAGGGGAATGGCGTGTGACTCATTGGGTTGGGACTCTGTGCCTGTGATGGGAAGGTCACTGGTTGAAATCCCAAGGACTGCAGAGTGATATCACTGCCGGGCCCCTGAGTAAGGCCTTTAACCTCTAAATTTTTCCCTGCCTTCTCAATCGTATGCATCTCTAGATAAAAGTCTTGGCTAAACAAACGTAATGCAAAAGATCATCTGGGATCATAAGCAGTTTTGTTGTGGAGAATTTAAATAAAAAAAAAAAAAGATAAAAATGGCCTAGGTAGCACTGATATAATTCCCTAAAATATAGAGGCTTTTGATTAGGAACTTTCGGTCTGATAGGTAAATAAAGACTTTACATATACATAAGGCATACTGATGTTAATAAGTTTATAAAGAACAACTAAATGTTTATAAGCTAGATAACAGCAAATGAAAATCAGTAGAGAAGGAGAAAGTACTGGCATACACAAGCTTGAATCAAGATGACCAATAATGTATGTCATGCCTGGAAAGAAAGCAGTGCATTTTATTTAGGAATGATTTACTGACACTTCAGCTGACAATAACCATTTGGAATGTAGGTACTTAGTCAGTACAATTACACTCACCTAATATTCCAATGTTGTCATAGACACCAAAGGCAACACGCTTCTCTGTCCATCTGTCTGTGTTCTTGGGCTGAGGAATGGCGTGCATGCGGATCCTATTGCAGACACCTATACAGAGCAGAATGATAAGGCTCTCAGCCCCTAAAACAGCATCACAAGCCGACAAGATCGCAGCAAGTAACAAGTCACAACTAACACAATGAAAAGGATGCCAAAAGTTCATGCTATAGTTGCTTTGCAAATGCATTTTCCAATGCAACCTCCAGGAATTCGTTTTTCTTTGGTATTTTTGAACAACAGCTATCTATGCTGAACAAGCTGATCAAGTATTATCTTTTTCAAGTGTTTAATCAGCAACCTTTCCATCTCAAGTCCACATCCTTAAGCACAATCCCCTGAAATATATTCATTTTTGAACAAATATTGATTTTGAATTTTAACTGAAATTGTACTTGAATACCAAGATAAAAAACAGAACCTAGAACGCTTTAGCCACAACACTCCCTAAGCAGTGAGCCCGATAGCTGTGGTGTGATTATAATCATTATTGTTATTTTATTTTTTTATTTCGTGTACCAGTGGAGAAGGACCTATGTGACTGGATAAGTGCAGGATGGCAGAAGGACGCTGCGGCTTTTAGCAATCCGCCGAGTAAAGACATGGCGTACCTGAAAAAGAGAACAATTGCCAACATTATATTTTACATCATATAAGATAAGACAGTTTGGGCATCGATTACCGCGACACCGTGCGAGAAATTGACAATACGGACCTCAGCACGCTAAATGACATTGAAAACGCTGTCTTTTCACTAAATCACTAAAATCAGGATTTCACAATTACCAAATTTACTTCGTTA
>JAODKM010000126.1:20375233-20386375 GCA_026780845.1 Petrocephalus sullivani
TAACATTTCTTCCATACAAATAGTATAACAGCAACTTACTATAAAACAGAGGTTGAGATAACTCAAACAGATACGATACTGAAATCTATGACTATGAAACCTTCTCAGTTTAAGAACGGAAGGTAGAAATACGCATTTAAGCTGGTCTTTTAAATTACATAACGTTTACTTCTGCAGTATATTCTCATTTCTAAATGTCACATTTCGCATCAAAGCGCAGCCATTTTACGGCATATCCCACAATGCATTTCGACGCGTACCGTAAAATGTCGAATGGAGCGCACTCGCATTTACACCCAACAAATGAATGCGTAATTTACCCGCAAGATGGAAACGTAGGCGTCTTTGAGTATTTCCAAATTCGTAACCAATTAATACTACAGTCAGGTGGGTAGCTAGAAATTACAGGCCCTGACAAAATGTCACCGCGCCCCCGGCTAGGATTGCCACTTCTTTACATCGGTTTTCAATTGTTAATTTGTTATTATATGATTTATTGTTTTCTGGGCTCCTGAGAAGTGCTGGGCCACCTAAATCTGCCGGAGTAACCATGCCCCTCCTGCCCCTCTTATGGGGGTTTAGTTTTACACCACAACAAAGTCATCTGTCACTTCAAAAAATATCTGTTATACTTTATATTTTATGTTTTATTGAAGGATATGCAAGTAATGCTCCACACAAGTCATATTGCAAAAATAGTCGTAAAATTCAGTTTATTTTCATGTTAAGTAGTGCCAGTAAAAACGAACAGACTAAATCAAAACAAATGACCACTCCTCTACCACATTTTCCAGTGATCAAATTTGACATAGCATGTGCATATTGCTAGTTTCGTTCTTGCTGTACGAACATACATAAACTGGCTTAATGGAAAATGGTAAACTTTGAAGACATTTATTTGACGTCAATTGCTTAATTGCTATCACTGAAGTTGAATTAAATGGAATGTGTTAAATAGAAATAATATTGACAAGGGTAAATGTCATTTTTATCGTATGCGATTGTTTTGAGCGATTAAAGTACACCCATGGTCAGATGGTCTTTTAAATGACAAATAGGAAATGTAAGTATTTTTTTGTGGACCAGTGTTCTGTAGAGGGAGGGATGACGTATATAAAAAGTCAAAATAAGCTCAGTTGTACAAAACATTAACTTAGATTGAACATGTAGCCTTGAAAACGGTTTATTTTGATTTTGCATGCTGACTATAGTTATATAACATCTAATGAAACAAAATATGCACTTGTAATATGAACTTGCATAAATGTAATTATACATTTTACCTTTTTTTGCACCTAGTCAAGTGACACATTTCAACCTTTTAATTATTATAATCCAAATAGGCCTATTAAACACCTGTACAATTCATCCATTCTATGATTTATGCCCTGCTTTTAAATCTGCATATTGCATGTTTATGTACGCCTATATTCTACATGGACAATGGATATACAGTGGATATACATGCATATCTATAAAGTACCAAATAGCACAAATTGAATAATTATACATAATTTATTTTTCAAACATTACTAAATAAATCAGTTAAATCTAAAGCACGAAATTCATTTAAGGGCCCTGTTGCATAATGTTTAGTAGAGTAAGACGTAATGAGCCTCGGAATTATCGCTATCTGGAAACAGCCAGTTGCCCTGTATTTTCTCATAAAAATGCGACAAAATGTTGATAACAGTCTCTTGATTAGTGTGATTCTGGTAACCAGCTTGCTTTGCTTACGTAAAAGTTGGTTATCGTCTAAAAATAAGAATGGCTGCTTGGACCGGAAAGTCGCATTGCAGACTATAACTGCAAGCACACTTATTAATACAATTAAAAAAAATTGTAAATCAAGGCCAGGCTAGATACAAAGACTCTCCATGCTCTTGGTATGCTTTGCATGCATAAATAGCGAACAAACATACAACAATTAATCAAACTGAGTAGCGGAGGAAGAAAATGGACTGGAACAAATGACATTACATGTGCAAATCATTTGTTTTACATTTTAGCATAGTTGCCAGGAATGAATATTTTCCAACTTTGCCTAATTTACATGTGTTTCATGGTTTGCTTTTTTCCATGCATCAAGGGGCTGTCTTCAAATATGAAAAATCAGCTAAGTTGGTTGCAAAGGCTAACTGAAATAGTCCCCATTTTGTACATTCATACAGATAAGTAGATGATCATAGGACCATTATCACCAGTTTGCTTGTAGGAAACTCTGAATACCTTGGAGAAAGCAGCTTTAGACTAAGAATGTTTAGCAGTATGCAAAAGTTATTCCAGAAGATGTGAGATTCTGTGTTTTAGACTAGCATTTGAATATCTCTGTTTTGACGGCAACAGTGTGGGAAGGTGCGTAACTACTTTGAAGAGGAAATGCTAACCCAAGACAAAGCAATGCATATGCACGTGGGAAAATGTGGTCATGTTAAACAAACACCTTATCGTCCCTTATCGTAACATCCCTTCAATATCCACTCCTCTACTTACTGTTATAAAAACATGCTAGTTTAGCCATTCACATGTGTCAGACAAGTTCACATAGCTACATGTATTCTGAAAAAGTAAACATATGCTGAAAATCTGCCAAGTTGTTCCATGACTGATATTCGTATAACATATTCAGTTGGCCTACTTTGCTTTTTAAACATCTCGAACAATAGTTAAATTGGCATTTTTGGATCTGTGATAAATATATATTTTAATAACAGAAAGCATCATCATCAATTTAGTATAAATGTATTAGTCAAAATTAAGCTTAGATGTAATAGTTGTAATATTAATTAGTTATTAATGTAGTAGTATTAGTAGCAACAATAGCATTAATTATAATTATGTCTATATAATAAGTGTATAATATAAATTGTGTTAATAATTTGATTATTGTTATTATGTATGTCTTCAATATTTAAAAGCTTGTAGGTAATATTGAAAATAAAATAGTGAATAATGTTGAAAATATGAATTATAGAAAAAAATGTAAAATTACGTATAAAATGGGGTTCTGGTTAAATAAGTGTTTTCATTGATTATAACTAAATAGCATAAATTATAAACCCAAATATAAATAAAACAATAGACCTATGAGTGGAAGAAGAACCCCACTAATATGTATGAGCAACACCCCCCGGTCTCATTCTCATCACTTACCCCACACTCTGCTGACCCTGTTTATCTGTAGTGATTAGTAATCGGGCCAAACAAGTTTCAGTAAAAGACTAAGAAGTCTCACGCCTTTGTTCTTTTTCCCTCTCGCCTGCAGTTAGAAAGGTTTAAAAATTAAGAACTATGCTCTGAATAAACTATATATCGAAATGGATGGGATGCCAGCACATGGCAGGGTACACAGATGCACTATCACACTGAGAAACACCACTTTAGAGGCACAGATTCATTCAGAAGTGAGGGAGGAAATGGGAGTTCCCTGAGAATACCCTAGCTAACCCAGGGAGGCCAAGCCGGCTCCACAAAGAGAGCCTGGGGGTGTTAGGGCACCCACCGAAACATCGGGCCGCTCCACTGAAAGTTCAATTTCCTGGTGTGCAAAAAACACTTTGCTTTCATAAAAACAAAAAGCAATTGCACAAATTACCCTCCCAAAATACATAGATGTAATATGGGGCAGTCGCAAACTTTTGATGAGAAAATAGCAGCGCTTAAATCCACGATGATGATATAAAGCAAGCAGACAGGGCATTACAGTACATTTAAAGTAACATTTGTGGTATTGTTGTTTGATGCAGATGTACTTTCTTGTCAACAATACAATTTATGTTTTTTTTTTTTATTTGTCTGTAACTATGAAAATATGTATGGTTAGGGTTCTGGTACATGGCTGGGTTACGTTTTTTCTGCATTCTTAGAAATCTGAAAGTTTGCAGGTGACATATTCCGAAGCAGAGTGACGCGAAATGGTTGTTTTGAAGGAAAGCAGAAAAACAGAGAGAGAAAAAATAAATGCAAAATGTAAATATTTTTAAAAATTCACATGTGAAATTTATAGTTTATAACCTGTTGGCACCATGATAAATGGTAACGATAGCCATTTAGGGAACTTGGGAATCAGTGTTGGTTGGGAAAATTATCTAGGTTTGGTAAGAACAAGAAATTATGTAAAACAAGGAAGGAAAATTAAAGATATGTAAAACTAAGGGGAGGTATTGTTCATATTCAAATATTCTTTTAGGAGGTAATAGTTGCCATTGTGGGGACAAAGCCCCTCACATTGAAATGATCAAACAGCAGGATAAATGTGTGAGAGAATACAGAGGAGAGAGTGAGTCATTTTCTGACTCTCTTCTCAAAATCAGCTCCCCTCCACCAAAACAACGCCACCTCTCTTCCTTTCATATTCAGTCGCACTCATTACTGGAAGACACGCTCCTTCAGCTTGCCGACAGACCTTTCAGTAAATAGATGACCCGATCTAACTCATTTTCCTGATCATTCCTCTTAACCGTCAGCTAGGATAAACGTAACGAAGCGTTTCCTCTTTAGACGTGGAAGTTGTGAGGCTTTTATTCTCAACATACACAAGAATCGTTTGAATATTTGGCGTTATTGAGATGTGATGTCCCTCGAAAAAAAAGTGTTGTATGTGCAATTTGAAACTGAATTTGACAAGAGTGCGAAGGAGGAGAGACGGGGCTTGTGGGTCTCCCTGGACGATTTGTTTTCTTTGCAAGTTTCCGAATTGCGTCACTAAGAGTGGCGCACGCCACATCAAACAGCCAACTGAAGGTAGCGTGCTGCGATACCGAGAGGGAGTACCTTCTTTCTCCTCCACCCTCGTATTCCCACCCCCAGGACGATATACACAGAGAGGCAGACTTCAGAGAGGCAAAGATACGCAGGACGTGACAGCGACGAGTTCGCGAGCTTATAAGAGAAGAACAAGCAGTTTGAGTAAAATAAAGAAAATAACCGAAGAAATCATCACCAAATATGTTAGCATTGATAACCTTGCTGGGAACTGTATTCTTTATAAATGGTAAGAGATATTAATATAAATTTTTCAATCACATTTTCAATAGGGCTGCAATTTCATCATGAGCATAAATACTAATATTGCAGCACAAATATTTTCCCAGAGAATTACCATATTTTTTGTTTTAATGGACAGGCAATTTAATTGAAGTGGGTCTGTGGTTGGAGTATAAATGAAAGTTTCATAGATATCTTAGGTTAATAATTTTGTTTAACAATCGTTACATTATTGGCCAAGCTACTGTCTTGAGGATGCCGTGATACAGAAATTAATACATCCATGCATTTCTTTGTGTGTGTTGACCAGGTGAGGGGACGGAGGTTTTGGTTGCAACCGGGTCTTTGGCGGTGCTGCCCTGTGTGGCTGGCTCCGCGGCTGAGACACCTTTGGCTGTACAATGGGTGAGGGCCAGCCCGCCGCAGAGAGCCGGCTTCAGCTCAGCCTACAGCTCGTAAGTCAACTCTGATGTTCAGACAGACCCTGTAAACTTTGCCATCCTCCCCATGCCGACCTCCAGGTGAAAAACGCTGAACGTGCTGTCAACCTGTGTGCTTCTGCAGGGCGCCGAGCACCGTGTGGAGGATGGATGCCAGTGGAATGGAATTCCGGGGAATGGGAGTGGGCCAGCGGTCAGGGTGCCCCCACACTAAGTTTGGCAAGGGGGAATTCCACCTCCAGATAGAGGAGGTGAAGTCTGAGGACGGAGGAACCTACATCTGCACAGTGATGACAAAAGCTGTAACGATCCAGAGACAAGTCACTCTGCGGGTGATTCAAGGTGGGAAGAGGATGAAACATCCTCAAAATTAGCAATACCTGGAGACTACTGCATGTTTTAAGGCTGGTGCTCACCATTATTCTATGTGACCATTCTGATTTTATCTGTTCCTCTCTCTTTCAGTCTCCTTCTCTTCACATCAGCCAGTCGAAGGCAGCAATGTAAAAATCACTTGCGATATCTTCCCGCCACCATCGAGAGCAACGGTGAGCTGGAACTTCAGTGGGGCCCCTTTCATGCCTAAAAGTCTGTACCAAATGTGGATGGGCCCCAGGAAGGAGATCAGCCTTACAAGGGTATCCGCGAAGGCTACGGGAAACTGGACCTGTATTGTCCAGTACAGAGGACAGGAGGGAAAGGCAACTGAATCCCTTCGAGTGATGGGTGAGGATTTGTTATCTTATTGTTGATTTCCATTAGTCATTCTATGTACTAATGGATGTAACTAAATAAAAATGTCACTATTTGAGACTGATTGCGGTGCTCTCTTACAGGTATTACCAGTCCTGTGAGTGGGCTGACTGCCGTCTATGCTGAAGTGGGCTCTCCTGTGCTGTTGCCGTGTGTGTATTCAACTAGCCTGACCCCAGAGAACCCAAGCTGGACTAGAGAACGTGATGCCGCAGGCCATTTGAAGCGTCTCCCTGCCTCATTCCGCACCTCGTCGCTCTCATCCAAGACACCCTGGAACAGGTCGGCATGGATCGAGAGGGTGGAGGAGGAGGATGAGGGGATCTACAAGTGTGCGGGCTCGGTGGGGAGGAACAGGATGGAGAGACAGCTGCTGCTGGTGACAGCCCAAGGTGAGCTGTGTTTGGAGCTGTCTTCAACTAAACGTCTAATGGCGGATTCTAAGTCAACCCAAGGGTCCTGAAAGCTAGACAGCAACTAATTTACTTCAACGGACACCACCCTGACCTCAAACATACCTGTCCATTGTAAAATGACTTTGTTTCATTTGGTTGTAAAAAGTTTTATTAAACTGATGATATTTTTTTTTTCAGTCTTAGAAACGGGCGGGACAGGAAATGGCAGGTCAGTGCTAACCTGCCAAGTCAGCAACACGACGGGCATCACTCGGTATGAGTGGGTAGCGCTGACAGACGACACCCAAGAAGTGACACCGTTCCACTGGGAAAAGACTTTGAAGGCTGAAGAGATGAAATGGAATGCCAGATATTTATGCCGATACTTTGGGGAGAATGGCATCCTGGGAAATGCAACGTACCATGCAGCTATCACGAGTAAGTCTGGCTTTACAGAGTTTGCAGTGTTAATTTTGACATTGGTTATCGTTGTGTCGATAATTAGTATCCTATTGGGTATCGCTTGATAAAGCTCATCAGGCTTCTTCTGCTGATGCTCGCAGGTGCTCTGGAGCAGACCCGGCCATCCGGACCCCTGAGTGCTGGCATGATAGCCTTCCTCGTTATTCTTCTCATGATGTTGCTGCTAGTCGTGCTCCAGCTGTACAAAAACCACAGACGGGTAAGTCCTCCACGCCATTCTACTCGTGCCGACCTCCCGGTCTTGCCGCTAACGTGTGGGGATGTCTGAACTGTACCGCATTTGCTTATTGGTGCAGTTTTCGACATGCCGTCACGCTTTCCAGCTAGCATTCTCACAGCGCTAATGACTCTAGCTAAGTAGTCAGCTTTCCCAGAGTGAAACCCGTCGTTTCTGCCTCTCTCCTTAGCGGAAGATGATCCTGCCATATCCTGCCCTTGAAACCATCGTTCACTCCTTTTACAATGCCAAAGAACACAGGGAGCGGAACAGAGCAGATACCCAAAAATTGCCGTCCACCTTGTCAAAAACGACCATTTGATTTCCTGCACACAAATCAACCTTCCAATCTAATGATACACAGAAAGTGTTTTGAAGGGATTGGGTTCGATCAATCTAGTTCACTCTTTTGAAATGATATAATACTACTATCACAGCGCATGTCATTAGCCATCGCTGAGCATTTAATCTAAGCTATTTTGTATTTTTTATTAATACAGGCATATGTAGCAAACTTTCTCTTTTATAATTATTCAAATTATATTTTGTTTTTTCTATCATGTTTTTTATATACAATTAATTTTAATAAACTGATTCTTAATAAATTGATATTTGTCAACCTGTTTTTAAACCAACATTCGAAATGGCATGAAAAAGCCTCACTGCCTTTTGCAAATTAAATTGATTTAATAAATTTACATATAAATTACAATGAATACAGATCTATTTACATGCCTGTTAAATGTCACCCACATATATACACAATGAGTTTATATACATTCTTCACCCTGCATGGTGAAGCCTGCTGGGGGAGGGAGGGGGCCTCCGGCGGGTGGCTCAGAGGGACGGGGCCTCCGGCGGGTGGCTAAGAGGGACGGGGCCTCCGGCGGGTGGCTCAGAGGGACGGGGCCTCCGGTGGATGGCTCAGAAGATGGTAGCGTAAGCAGCCGTTTGTCGCCTAATGGGTTGACCAGCAGATCCTTAATTGAAAGTACAGTGAAAGGTGTATAACTCTTATAAATACAAAGTTATATCCATTATTAGCATGCACGTTTTTTCTGGCAATGAACACAGTGAAAAAAAAAACAGAAAAAAACAGATCCTAGTCCTTGTGGGACACCCGTCATTAATCCGCAAGTCCCCCTTCCGACAGTGGGTTTCCTCCCTCCACCCAACCCAGAAAATCAGCTTGCTCACAGTGCATTACAGTCAAAATCCGGCTTGCGAGTCGAGCGCACCTTTCATCCAGCCCTACAACTCTCCAAACTCCTGTTCTTCGTCTTCTTCCTTTGTTCCCCGGGAATCTGTTGTGGCTGGCACTGAAATTCCAGGTCTGCCCCCATTGCCTTCAGTGTCTAGACGAACCATGACTTCATTGTCGTCAAAGCACCAACCCATCCAGTCGACACTTGCACCTTGGTCGGAAAAGCTGAGAACAACAGGAATTGTGTTTCAACATCAAAAGGCCATTAAACCATGTTAAATAAATAGCAGAAAGTAAATATTTTACACAGTTCATGCAACCTTCAAAAAATGTCTCATCTGCGCCCAGAATACTTCAACTGGCTCATCGGATCACTGCCCTGTCCGGTTTCCTTGGTTATGATTCATCTATACTGCACGCTCTTGTACATTTACACTTATCTTGTAGGCACGTAGCCCTATCTATGGTTTGAACACCCTTCCTACAGAGTTCCGGTGCCATATAGCTTTAGCTCTGGTGCCAATTTGCACTTGATACTCGCTATTACTTGTTACAGCTGAGGTACAACTTATGCCTACTTCACTCCTAAACAGCTGAAGGCTTGTGATGTACTATCTGCCTGGCTTGTACTTGCTAAATAAATGATCTGCCAAATAAATAAATGTAAAACTGCAGGTTGCATTAAATCACCTGTAGTTGTCTTCATTATTATACTTCTGCCTATCCTCCAGTCCATTCTTCACGTCTTGCCATTTGTGCTGCCCTTCAGCGCCCTGATCTACAAAAATGTCCAGGTGGTCTTCTCTTTCTCTGTCCCCCTCACTGAGAGAGAGGGATGGAGAAGTTGAGCGTGAGGGAGAAGGAGAGTAGTCCCACATAGTGAAACTCTCTTTTTCAGACTTTCCAGATCTCCTTTCTTTTCCTTGCTCTCTCTGCCTGGCCCGCTCTAACAGGGCCTCCGGAGAGGTACCGTACACTTTGACTTCAGAAGAGAGCGGGACACTGCTCCCCGACCAACTTGGGCTCAAAGCTGGATCCTGCTCTCTCGGAAGATCTTTGTCTGAGCCTCCTGAATTTCCTCTCACTCTGGGCCTTCTCTGAATGCTTAGTCCTGCGCTCTTGCATGGTAGCTGTGGCGTCAAAAAGGCTTGTGTCTTTGCAGGTTCTCCTGAGGCGAGTGTGTTCCACAGCTCTCCGTGGTTCTTTCTTACGGACGCCAAGCTGATTACGACTCGAGGGTTAGAACTCTGGCTATTCCCCTGTTTTTGGTTGTAGTCAGAGTCTGAGGAATTGGCACTAGATGCCAACACATCTGCCTCATAGGGTAAATATCCCTTTTTGTCAGTCTGATGCCTGAAGTTGTGCGGAGAGACTAGTGCCCGCCTCCTTCTTAAGCGGGGGGAATTGAGTTTATGCGGAAACCTCACTTTGTCTGTTGACAGATCCTCCGGTATGCTGAACCTTGAATCCATTCCAGACTTCTGGTAAGGGTCTTTACTCTCAAAATCGTCATTTCTGATTTGCATTTCTGATTCTGATTGTATGGACGCTGTATCCAAATCTGACCCGACATCAAACGTCAAAGTGTGGGCATTTGAATGTGTCTCACTGGAATCCCTGTGACTAAAGGATGAATGTGAAGATTCTGAATGGCCTCCTGTATCCTTTCTCTCGTGCAAACCTATTAAAATAATTTCACTAGATTCCACCTGGTTGCTGTCAATGTTCTCATCCTTCTCCTCTTTGGTCAGTGCCACATTGCTTACGCTTAGTCGGCTGTTTATGCTTTTACTTGCAACCGATTCATGCGCCGACGTAGGAAAAGGCTGACTGCCTATAAACCGTAGACCCCATGCTTGCTGCTGCCTCTGAGAGATAGTCCCTTCTCCTGTTTCTGACATTTGTAATTCTCCATTTTGCGATTGACCGACTGTCCTTTCTACTGTGTCAGAAAGTGGTCCAGCTCTTGTCGAATTCCACTCCTCATCTCGACTTTCCCTTTCGGCGTCAGAGGGTTCCAGTGAATTAGGATTAACTTGCATCTCCAACCGTATATCTGTCAGAAGGAAACCCCCAAATCTTTGAGAGGTTTCCCTCTCCCTCATGGCCACCAGAGACCCCTAGAATAAGAAGAGAAATGGTATATGAAGGGGATCTTGACCAACAGCAACAATGTTAGCCATTTGAGTGTATTACCTGTGCAGCCAGGATGCTGTTGACCCACTCAGATCGGCTCTCTGTGCTGGGAGCCGTAACGGTATAGATGTTCACTGCACAGTATAGCTCCCCAACCTCTACTAGCACAAAGGAAACTGAGGAAGACCAAGAGGTAGGAGAGAACATTCTTCAGATGTAGTTATAGCATGGTGTTGAAGGCAATAAAATGTTGAAAGTTGAAGGTGATGATTTCTTAATCAAAATCCTTATACAGTCGTCCCTCGTTTATCGCGTTTAATCCATTCCAGAAAAGTGAATTTCCGAGAAGTTGGATTCTTTATTTGTAAATCAAATATTTTCGTAGTTAGGGCATGGAAAACCTGTTTCTGACCTTCTAATTACGGTTTTTAACATTATTAGAGCCCTCTACACATGAAACAACACCCTTTAGTCACCATTACACTCGTACTACCCAATATATTAGACAAAATAAGAGAAAATAAGACA
>JAODKM010000126.1:20396413-20409054 GCA_026780845.1 Petrocephalus sullivani
ATTTACAATCACCTGTTGACATCACCTGTTTCAAATCACATCATTATTTAACAAATTTACCTCATTACTAGCCCTAAGTTGCTCTTGTCCCAACTTTTTTTGAAATGTTTTGCAAATTTGGAATACGTGTTTATTTCATAAAAAGCAATACAATTCATGAGGAACACAATAAATAATGTGCTGTTGTATTGTTTTCAATGTAATACAAGTCAAAGTAAATTTAAAAATCACTGCCTTCATTTTTTATTTGTTTTCCATACTGTCCTAACTTTTTCTGATTTGGGGTGGTATGTTCTCTGTAGTTTATGGTTCTGTGCTTTATTGTACAGTGTCCTTGGGTGCTAGAAAGGCACATTTTAAATAAAATGTATTATTATTATTATTATTATTATTATTATTATATCTGTACAAAACAGCTGCCAATGTTGTAACGTTAAAGGCTTAATGCAAGAGGTGCATATATTTTTTAATTTTTTTCTCTGCCACTGTATGAAATCATTCTCTAATAAATACCCATGTAAAGTTGCAGACTTATTTAGCTTAATAACTCAGTTACTGCTCAAGTTCAAATCACAAACAAATGTAGTAACTGCATGAAGCAGATGAGCCATCATGACTGATTAATGACGAAGGAACATGGGATCAGAACAACACTCACAGTTTCTGGGTAATTGATACACTAAGAAAGAGTGTATTACTACATTATATGTGTCCCCTCAAGTAAAGTGTTACCCTTATTTACATTTACAGTTATTTTATTTAGCAGATGTGTTGTGTAAAGCAGCGTACAAGTGATGCAATAGCATGTTATAAACATTTGTTGTCAAGGAGTGGCCAATGAATGCTTAGTGTAAGCATTATGGGAGCCAGAGCCTCACATCTTTCAAACCAAGCAAGAAACTACCAAGACAACTTCTTAAATGAGCAGGATGCATGACACAGCGAGCATTTGGAAAAGGTGGAGCGGTGTTGGTTAATAAAGCTGTTTCTGGCACTTATGGCCCCTCGACATCAACACTCAGAGGTAGCCAACAGCTACCAGTAAATACATTGTGGTTAAATTATATTGACATTATTGTTGTAGGCAACTGCTTTGTATTCCCCCAACACGAGCACAGCAGTGGTCATGCTAATTGCCATTACAGTGTAACTCAGCAAGCACTCGGCCTTTATGGGCAGTGCGTCCAAGCACTTCACACGCACAAGAGGGCTGGGACCCAACACAACATTACCCAGTAAAGCCAGACAGCCTTTAGCCTGACATCTGATATAGGAACATTACACTGTTTAAGGAATGTATGACCAAATTAATGCGTATATATACTGCAAGAATCCACACCCTCAAGACATCAACCTCATCCACAGCTCCAGTAATTGACTGGACTTAGCCACTCTGAGTCAGTGTACTGACACAGAAAATAATTGCTAATCCTTCTGATGTCTACAACACCTTAGAATTAAAGTAACAAACACACTTTCCAATAATGTCTGATATTTATTAGTAGCTATTTTGGCAGGTTTGGAAAAGGCAGGTTACCTGTCTTTTGCTGGCTCCATCCTGTTTCCTGAGTCCTATGGCATTTTATGCTAGTGCACTCGCCCGGTTTCTCCCTCCTACTGATAAACCTGCCCAGTTGCGACCAGCAGAACAAGAAAGGCTAGATTCTTAGCACATTAACTGCTAGCCTCTGTTCACTGGCATCACTTTGTTCCCCGGTGAGTCTGCAGGGAAGAGCGTCAGCCGCCTTTTAGCGCCGCACGCACGCCTCTCATTCGTTTGCCGTCGCCCTTTAATGGAGTAGCTGTACGTCAGAGACAGGGATGGTTGGCTGTGGCATTGAAAGTAGAGAATTTGGGTGCAATGAGGCTTATGGCAATTATGAAAAATGAAAAGCAAGGTTATTTAACATAAAGACAACACATCCATCCATCCTTAATGCATTCTGCTTAATGCTTATTCTGATGGGGGGGGGGGGGGGGCTATCCAAGGCAGCAGGGGTACTGCTGGAAATTTTGGGCCCCCAAACCTGACCAATCCAATAATGTTAAAAATTTTTAAGGCCCCTGTCAGAGTCCCTTTCAGTCATCCTACCTTAACCCCCATTCCAGCTCCCCTGCGAATCAGCACAGGGTACAAAGCAGGAGTGTGACCTGGATGGGCAACCAGTCAATCACAAAGCACACAGGCACACACATACACCATCACGCGTTACAGGCTGTTCAGAAACACCAGCTGCTTAACTGTATGTCTTTGGATTATGAGAGGGAGCAATGAGGTACAGAGGTATTCTATGATGAACTCTTCAACCTGGAGGAAACACACGTAACCTGCGGCAAATATGCAAACATTACTTAAAGCAAATTTTTAGTTTCTCATTTCGTTTGCAATTCTGTTTTATTGTAAATATGCTTTCTGATTTTTGCAAACACTCTGCCTATTCTAGTTTGTTTATAGAAAGATCAATCCAAATGCTTACCCTGTACAGGGAAACTGAAAGAGAAATGTTTTCCAAAAACATTCTTGTATATAAAAACGACTTCTTTTACTTACTGTGATAACACTATTTCAGTTTAAATTTAGGTGCTGTTTTTTCCAAAGTTGTCTATCATTTGAAACTACATTATGTTTATAAAACACCCAATTCAAACCAAGCTGGCTTATAATTAGGTAAATAACCAGAAGTTTACATCTGTGCGTATCTTATTCACAAGACTCAGATAACAAGGAATAATATCAACACAGAAACACAACAAAATGAAATGTCGGCAGGAAACGGGGCTGGGAGACAGGAAAGAGCCAAAAGCCGATCCAAAAGAATGCGGAAAGGCAACATACCGATCGTCAAATGCACACGCATCAACACGCATGCACACACATAATCACACTGAGTCACTATTGTTTATCAAGACCTGTATTTCCCACATATATATTCATGATATATTCATAAAAACATAACATATAGAGATTTAAAGGTGAAAAGAACTGTTAGTTAGAACACGGAAGAAATTAAATGAACCAGTTAAAGTTGATTTGATTTGATATGTTAGCTAACATATGTTTTCTGCTCTGGAAATCAGCGAAACAGTGGAAGCATTGCTTAAAATAGCTTAGGTGAGAACAAAGATAATGCTTTTTATAGTTTGCATGTTGCAAAATGTAGATATTAAAAGCATCAAGCTTTGTACAGAAATGTTCTGGCCTGCTTCTTCAAGCAACTATTATAGTAGTCACATTAAAAAAACATGAAAAACCTTATCACGGTGATCCTTTATGAAGCTAAATCATTCAACTGGAATGGCGATAAAATGAAAAAAATCTGCATTAGTGTGGTGATAATATCCTGGTGGCCTTCACACCCCAACATGGTATCAGATTTTCATACATTAATGTGACATTGTCCAGGCAATGGATGGAAATATGCTGCAGGGGGCGCCAACGTGCCACATCTTTGGGGTCTCATTGATCACCTGCCATCTTATGTGTCATGGGGGGCAACACAAGCAGAAACAACATCCGGCTGGTTAACTCTTGCCAAGGCCCAGAAAGTGAAACTCCCGGCCTTTCTGAAACTGGCTGTGTTTTCAGTTCACGAAACGCAAGGCAGCGCTGTTTCAAAACTGCGGATGAGATCACCTTGCTGCATGGCATACAGATGGACACGAGAGGGCGCACATGTAGGCAAGAGGTGCAGGGGGGAGGCCTGTCGCTAAGGGGGCAGAATCGATGACAGAAAGCACCAGACACGGCTCCTCCTCCATCAGAGTGTAGTAACAGTCCGGCACACTTCAGTTTAGTTCGTGAGCTGATGTTCCGTTATTGGTCAGGTGACGGTGCAGAATCAGGAAGCCTGGCAGAAGGAGGGACTGGCGAGTGCCGTGAGCACCTCAGCCTGGCCCCGATGTCCGGGTTCGGGTGTGTAGGGCTGAGAAGCCCTGGGGGGTTTCCTCTTTGGGGGCACCCAGCCCGAGGGCACCCCTGGTGGACGTGAGGGGAGTTTAGTAAGGCATGACACTTCCTAGGAGGCCTCAGAAATTCTAGTCGACGTGTGTTCCATGTATGCCAGGTAAAACAGTCCTGATACATGAGTATATCTGTGGGTACGTTTTTACATGCTTGCACGCCTCTAAAGAATCTGAAAGTTGGTCTCGATGGCCTCCGCACCCGCTGCCAGTCCCAGGGTCCTCAGCATGTCTGTGATCTGTGAGAGCCGTGCCCTGGACAGGGTGTCTGCCGTGCCCCCCCCGCCACTGTCACACCACACTTTCAGCATCTGGAACTGGGCCTCTTTGAAGGTGCGATTATCCCTCTCTGCCCACTCGATGTCCCTCTCGGACACACCCAGGCAGCGGACCAGCTCCTTGAAGCGGCTGGCCGGGACATGCTGCAGCAGGAAGTAGATGAACTGGCAGGCTGAAAAGGCACATGGAAAGGCTCATGGTTAGCACACTGTTGGCAGCCATGCCTGCACATAGCACCATTACCACCAGGGGGGCGCCCAAAACACATGTACACTCACCCTTGAACCCGCGTGGGACACAGTCAGGAAGCTCTTCCCGACCACCGGAGACCTGCTCGACAGGACACTGCTGAGTGGGAAGCTCGTGTTCAGCCGAGGGGATCGGGATTGAAGAGTCTTTCGCCGTATTCTCTTCATTTATGTAGGTCAGTAAACTCTGCTGTTAACAAGTCAGCTCCACATCAACACCATGCTGACAGCGGTGAGCACAGTACATTATCGCTTGGAGTCAGTACCCCTTAAGTTGCTGCTACATGTGCGGTCCATACACTACTGCCTGATACCATACAACACTCTAATATCATGCTAATACAGCATTATCTCATCTCTGCTTTCATCGTTGCTATTTAAGACCATTGCGACTCATGACGGATACCTCGGATGTTTTGCTGATAGAAGATTTCTGACTGTCTTCGATCTCTTCGCTGACACAGGGACATCTCTTTAGAATCATCACGCCGATTGCCAAAAAAATGAGCACCGTCACAACGCACAGCATCACCATGAAAGCCAGCTGCCAGTCTGATGGGGAGGGAGAGACAGATGAAGTGTGACCAGCGGGGACACACGCCATCGGCGGGAATGCCGAGGAGCTCCGGGGCATGACACCACTCACCTGTGTCACTCGGCCCACACAGGTGCTGACATTTCTGGTCATCGTTGCACCTGAAGGAGGGAATCATAATACAAGAAGCTGACAAACATCCTTCCGGCCGCATGTCAAGAGACATGTGGTCGCAGATATAATTGCACTACGGAACAGGAACACAGCCGCACTACTCACGTTCTGCACTCTATGCATTTGTTCTTGCTGACGCGATAAAACTTCTCCTTACAGTCACACTCTCTGTTCTTCTCTAATAAACCTTAAGGGGCAAATGAAATGTTTAATGTTAGACGCCCGAAGGGCTCAGCATGTCGATGGCTCTAAACGGCCTGCTGTCAGCATGGTGTTGTGAACACGCAACTCACAAGGCTTGACTTCCCGCTCGCCCTCGCCGCAGGCATCGCATTTCAGACAATGCATGGTGTACTTTAAAATGTCTTCCCTGTAATATCCATCGATGCAAGCGCATTGCCGGTTCATATTGGGCTTGCATGGAGACACCTCCTTCTGGAAGTTGTCTGTGGATGGGAAGGGAGAGGTGTAGATTAAAAGGTGGTCCTGAGCTGAGCTAATCTGCAGTAACATGCTGCAGAAAAGCAGAAGCCTCTAGTTTTCTGGCCGAGAATTCGGCTGGCTTTGAAATTCGGCCTCTCTATCATGTCGATATAGTTTTTTTTTTTCACTAAGGTTCAAAAACTTTGTTGCAAAATATATTATTAGTTTATGACACAGTGCAATAAAATGCTATGACATAAGTGTAAATGCTATAAAAAATGCCATGATACCCATGATGCTTTGCATTACAAACACTGTGTTTTCTAGAAATTTCTCGAAAAGGCTCTGAAATATTTTACTTTCTATCAGCTTTCAGGTTAGCTATTTCTCACATTTCTAATAGCTCAAGAAAGGATCAAAAAACTAAATTCATACAATTCAGCTGTAGCTAATTGCTCAGTTATTTACACAGTGAAGCAGGCCCGAGACGCAGTGTATTACCCAATCCAAGCTTTCCTGTCACAGGAAATGCTGGTTTCGCAATGCCGTTGGCCAGGAGATCGGCTCAGAGCCGACCATTCGGCTTTGCTTGTTTTTACTTACTAGGGCTGCAACTCCTGCATCGAAAACAGTTTTTAGCATTGTTGCTGTTTTCCATGTATTGGTCAGCCAAGCAGGACGTGCACACGCTTTTGAGGTTACTGCTTAAGCATTCCTGCTCCAGCTTGAAACCTGGAGATAAAAACAGCGGCACCATCAGCCGCGAGTGGAGGACTTCCAGCGGACGGCGATAAGGCAGCCGCAGCGCCCGGCAGCCTACCTGCGTGGCATTTGTTACAGCAGTGGCCCTTCGTGCTCCTGTACTCATCTCCTGGACAGTCCTCCTGGGGGGCCTGCTCCTTACTCAGTGCTTCATGGGAAACCTCGGGTGATGAACGGGCAGGAGCGGTAAGAGCCTGAAACACAAGGAGTTTCCGCTGAAAAGCACAGGTACAGGCGAGGATATGGAAAGGGCCACGCTATGCCAGAAGGAAGGAGGACCGGGGGCATACTGGAAGACTAGATTGGAGAGCTGTTTGTAGGATATAAGGACAGATACAGTGGTCCACAATACAGATTTCCCAATAGGTGTTGTATGATAAATTTCCATCCATCCAACTACTTCTCTTGGATAGGATCATGTGGGGCGCATAGCCTTTCCCAGGCTACACCCTGGGAAGCCAGTCCCTCAAAGGGAAATTACACTGAGTAGGCAATAACTCACACACAAGATCGTTCACTAAGGTAAGCTTTGGACTGCAGAAGGAAACCCATGTGAAGATGAGTGAACATGAAGATTCATGTAGAAGACCTGGGATTCACAGCCCTAACCCTGGCATAAGGCTACAGTGATATGCCACACAACATACGCAAGAAATAAGCAATACACAAAACAAAAGAATAATGTCTAATCCCAAGGGCGCCGAGCAGGGTTTGAATCTCTGCCCTCTTTGGAGAGCTTGCATGCGCTCTCTCTGTTACACGGGCTTCCTCCTGCAAACAAAACGTGCAGTGTGGTGAACTGATGCCTCCAGAACATGCCGCCCTGAAATGGATGAGCGGTCTCAGAAAATGGATGGATGGATGATTTTATTTATTTTTTTGTTTGGATCACACCACTTGTTGTGGTGACCTGGGATGCATTTGACTGCATATCTCTTGTAGAGTGAACACTAATCCACCCCAATGTGTCCCCGACAAGGACGTCAAGATTACTGTGTGTGGGGCCATTTGACCTTCTAGCGGAAGTAATGTAGGCAGTAACGAAAAATGAACATAAGACACCCTGGAGATGCATGACAGACACAGGCGTAAATGACCATGTCTTGGCACTTATGAGCCAATCAGCCAAGACACATTTAAAAACCGAGTGTAAACAGGACTTAAATGAAACATCCAGGGAGCAGTCAGAAGAGAGGAATTCTCACATTAACAGTGACTTTATATCTACAGGAGGCCGCATATGGCCTGTCTAATATTATACCTAGCTATCAGGAATACCATAAAGGAGGGGAAAAACTGATATGGTTTGCTGGGGCCCAAAATCTCTAGATGCACCACTGCTAATTAGTACTGACCTACCTGAATGTGAGTGGCCAAAGTGATTACTGGTATATGGCTAACTACACAGATGGGACAGACTATCCAGGGATTTTTTTAGTGTAGATTTTGGGCCATGCTATAAAATCTTTTACCTATTATTTATTTTTGTCATATTTACTGTGTGTTTCTGAGCGTGTTTTCTGAGTGTGTTTCCCATAAGTCGCTGGCTTATTTCTCTGGCACAGACCCAAACGAACACCCCTGTTGACTCAGAATCCAGGCAACGCGCGCCTCCTTCATAATCGACATAAATATAATGACTAATATTAAATTGCATCTTTTGCCGGTGTAGCAGCCTGTTAGAGAGTAGCTGACTGTATTTCGATCCTAATCAAGATGATTAGACACACTTATTAGATTTAAAATAGTACGTGGTAGGCCTACTTGTGCGTTGGATCATCGTATTCCGAAAATGTCGCACACCTGTGATTTAATAAAATAAATAAATAAATAATAAAAAACTCACCACCACAGCAGCTAGAATAAATATGGTCCTGAATGAAGTGTTTTCCCGTTTTCCGTCCATTCTCTCACTCGACCTTCATAATAGCGATTAAGATCACGATCCAGCCTAAAATCACAGTAAACACACATACACTTTGACACTTTCTTAAATCGCCCAAAAAGATAAAATTTTACTCAAACTTGGATTTTTTTTCCAGCAGATTGCTAGATGTTTGATTTTTCCTTCCAATACAAACCTCAAACCGATTTCAAAGATATTTTCCTTTACATTTTACTTTCACTTTTAAAATTACACCCACATATGCTTTTCAAAGTTCGACGCGCAACTTAGAAATTTGCTAAATTTGCATTTAATTCGTCCATATTTACCTTGATGAAGGAATCCGCATTAATTTTCACTGTTATTTAAGATAATGTGTACTATTAAAAGAAATAAGGTTAGATTAGTCACCACAGCACCAGACTTCCAGATATTAACATAACTTGGCCATTTCCTCATTTGAAGGAGGGCGGATTTAACTGGAAACGACACGTACGTCCTGTATTGTAACTACAACTTTCTTATATTATATCCAAAACTATATGACGGCAAAATTATAGAACGTATAGGTTAAATGAGTAATTTTTTATGGATTTAATTTTACTAATGCAATATTGCTGCAGGCTAAGCGACGGAGATTTATATACGCAAAAAAAATAAATAAATAAAAATGAAATGTAAATCCGGTACGTGAATAAGGGCGTTTGGATTATTTCAAGACGGGCTCATTCCTTTGTACTAGGAAAGTCATGCAACACATAGATTGAACTGTTTTGAGCCATATGAGTTTTTAAAAGTAATGTTATGGTTGCATTTGTGTATATGTTTTACAAATTGGACTTGGATGCTTTATACCCCAAATGAAAAGTAACAGTGGAAGTGGTTTCATTTTTATTTACTAAAATTTGCGAACAGAAACCCTGATTTAAGTCATATGTCATAAAAGGCTAGCCATGCATTACCAAGTACTTCCTGTGCAATCAGCCGTATTCTGACCTTGAATGATACACACAGTCCTCCACATAAACACCTCCACCGCTACGGTATATGAGAATAACCTGTCATAAATGCAATGGAAACCCAGCAGGAGATGATCTATGCCTGGATCTCTTGAACCCACCCATCCAATCATCCATCCATCTATCAGCTTATTACAATGGCACCTGTCAAGCGTGCCATTACTGTACATATTAGGTAAGTAAACAGCAAGGTGATGTGTTAGAAGCAGGAAAAATTGGCAAGCGAGGTCCCCCCCACCAGCACATACACATAGAGTGCAAAAATTTAGAGATTCCCACCTGAATCAACGTTCTAGATGCACACACAATTGAGGTGATATAACCAAAGACTGGAGTACTCACAGTACTGGTGATGGTGATCAAAAGGGCATGGGTCATTTCTTAATGACTGAGCAGCGGGCGAATGTAGTGCTCCTCTATTTATCTCCCAGACGATCATCTACTTCGGGGGCCTCATTGGCTATCGTCTGACCTCATTGCGTGACAATTTCCCCAAAATAGCATAATTTAATCAGGTATAATAAAAAAGGGAGTGCTGCTCATGCACTGGTAAGCTTGTTTTCTTTGGATAAATTCATAAAATAATATTGAATCAACTGCATCTCAACCATAACAGGTCAACTGTGCAGCCCTCCTAAATAAAAACATGTCTGAAACGGCATTCTGTGCGAATGTGAGAAGTGGTTAGTGAATAAAATGGGAAAAAATCCATCTGAATGAATTGACTTCTCAGTGACGGATTTGACATAATATAAAACACTAAACAAACATGACTAAACTAAAAGACGATTAAGTGTTAAATATCACACTGTAAAAATGCAATTTTCCATTTTCTACTATGTTCCAAAATTGTGTTTGGTTGCTTTTACTGCTTTTACTAATTTGCCAAAATAGAAAATGTACCAAAATTGTACTTTTCACCATGGGTACCTGCACCAATCTACCATTGCCAGGTTTAGATAGTAGTCAGTCATGTAGCCTTGCCAGGAAATATACATATTTTGTTATGCTCAAATATAAGGTTAGCCAGTAATGCGCTAAATGCTAAGATGTTAACTTTGAGGAAGCTCATTTGCATCTACCGCAGTGGCACAGGGGGGCCCGGGTGGTCCTGGGCACACCTAGAGGGTCCTCAGGCCCACCCATTCGGGATTCACGGCAAGCGATACAGAAGGATAAAACGATCTGACAGGCATGTGTGTGCGTGGTTAGATCAAAAGGAGTAAGTGTGCCATACAGAGGCTGATTGATTTCTCTTTCTTGGTGTTCATTTGGCCTTAGCACTATGATGGGTCATTTAAAAACATGAAAATATGTAGTTGAGTCTGTAGAGTGATTTTGTCATCAAATCAATTGATATGGGACTGGCTCTTCTGATTTTCTGCCAGCCCACCCTCACTATAATTTCTGGTCCCGCCGTAAGGCTACATAAACTGCAGATTCTGTGAAGGGGGGAACTGAATCCACATATTTTTCATATTACATTAAGTGACAATAACTGATTGTAGCCCAGATAAAACGTTAAAGACTCTCAGAATAGGAAGTTCAAAGACACAGGATAATGACATGAGGATGGAAAATGACCGTCCGCTCAGGTGACTCCATATTTCAGTTATTCGTCAGTAAGTTTTGAAAAACCTAAGATCAGATAACTGCAGTGGATATAAACAGTCTCCACACCCTTATCTTGGAATGGCCCAGATCTCAAACACCAACAATGCCTGTAAAGGCCTAAGGAGAGCTGACCACAAGAGTTCCACAGACAATCTGAAGATGCTTTGGAAGACTGCAGTAAAGGTGTTAGAGACGCATTCCTAACAACACACTGCTGCCTCCACAAAGGAGGAGGGGCTTTTTAGGTGTGCCTCATCCACAAAGGAGAAGGGGCTTGTAGGTGTGCTGTCTCCACAGAGGAGGAGGGGCTTTGTAGGTGTGCTGTCTCCACAAAGGAGGAGGGGCTTGTAGGTGTGCTGCCCCCACAAAAGAGGAGGGGCTTTATATGGGTTTTACTTTATTATTTATCGTTTTGACCTACTATTTCAATACAGTCTTATTTCAAAATACCTTTTATACCCACTGCAAACGAACAAACAAACAACCAACAAATCTGCTTCATTTGAGTTGAGTTCATTTGACTCTGCTCAAAACAGAATAAAAATGGCCAATATCAAATTAAAGACGTCTCATTTGTGCCCGATGGTTCAGTTCTCACAGGAGAAAAACACATAAAGAGTGGAGCAGGGCTGAGAACCACTTTGTTACCCAATGCATGTTTTCCTGTCACAGGAAATGCTGGTTCCGCAACGTCCTCCGCCAGCAGAGTGGTGCAAACGAGGATTGTCAGGAACATGAGGGTCAGCGTGGTAGCTGGTGTCCATGCAGTGCAGAGGCTGACATCTGCTGCCCTGACGCGCTTCGTTCAGCGTACACCCTGAGAAACGCAGAGCAGGGCAGCTGCGGGTGACAGGGTGGGCTCAGTGGCTAGCACTGTTACTTCACACCTCTGGGGTGGGGGTGTGGAACCCCTGCCCTGCATGTGTGGTGTTTGCATGCCCTCGCTCTGCTGTGCTGGTTTCCTGTTGCAGTCCAAAGGCATACAGTTAGGCTGGTTCAGTGTCTATTGTTGTAAACGTGATGTGTTGCTATCCCATCCAGATGTTCATACACTGGATAACAGTCATCAACACCGAGGCAGTCGGGCTATCCTGCCAGGCATGTATTACAGCAGTGTTTCCCAGCCGGGTCCTTGGGGACCCACAGACAGTCCTGCTGTATGGGAGCAAACGCATGGACACTACAGTGCCCCTTCCTGCATAGCTAACTTCCTCTGCCGTCAGCAGGCTCAGCCAATGAATGGACTGCAACAAAAGGAAAAAGTGCACAAGACCGCATTGTTTGCAGAGTTTGCTAGCCAGACCCTGAGTTATTTTAGGGCCTCTATAATGTCCTTGTAGATTATAATTAAGGTCTAGTGCTGTTGCAAGGAATGTACAAAGGTAACTAAGCAGCAGACATACATTTTCAAGCAAAAATATTAAAAACTGGATACATTATAATGTCCCAAAAAGTGCCCCTGGCCGACAATGCAATGCTTCAAAAAACAGTTGAATAATATCAATAAGTTGTGCTTAGCGTGACACACAACTGATACAAAGAAATTAAATGGCGTAACATTTTTTCCTACCTAACAGCACATGTAATTAAAATGTAATAATTTATTAGTAAAAGGATAGATTAATATTAGGGCTGTCAAAAGTGACGCGTTAAGGCGGATTAATGCAGCATCGTGATTAATCTGATTAAAAATATTAACGCATTTAACCCATCTGCAGCGCAGAATGACTCAAAATCCCTGA
>JAODKM010000126.1:20414276-20425557 GCA_026780845.1 Petrocephalus sullivani
GATTGTCTTGACCAGGACCACACCCCTAAATGCATTGAAGCAACTGCCATGTGATTGGTTGATTAGATAATTGCATTGATGAGTAATTGAACAGGTGTTCCTAATAATCCTTTAGGTGAGTGTAGTTCATTTAAAAATGTATAACGTTAGTCTATGGGAAGTTTAGTCTCAGTTCATTTGAATTAGCAAATCCAGCCACCAAAGGAGTGTCTTCTGTTTTGACCCAGAAATTTGAAGAAGTATCTGGCTATAAGCACCCATTTACTGTAAGTTTGATTCCCCCCCTTTGAAGATGAATGACATCTTCGCTCAAACGGAAGTGGTTTTAAAAATAGAAAAATAAGATGTTCTGTAGATAGCGAGTACGATTCAGCGGAAAAGTGTGTTTGAGTAGCTAATGAAGAGAAACGTTGCCCATTTTTTGAGTTATACTGTGGCACGCTGCTGATCGCAATTCCTGCGGCAGTCCACGAGAGATCAGAACAGATTCACAAAGGACTCTTTAATAGCAGTGACATGGGGTGCCAACAATGTCACATTACGTCCTGCAGCCAATCAGGCTTTTTATACCTTGAACACATCTTTATGTCTTACACAACAGCTCCCCCCCCCGCCAACAACAGCTCTTGTCATTCCCTTCCCACCCCCACCTACCTAGTAATGGCACTGGTGCATCTTCACCCAGATGAATCACATCAGTCTCAAACAACACACGTTACCGTACGTCGTGAACTCTGCCTTTGTGTGGACAGCATAAATAATAACAGATACTCTGCATTGGTCCCTGTGTGGAAACTCTCACTCCACCTCCTCTCTCTTGCTCTCGATGAGGGCAGGCTTGGCCATAAGGGTCAGCCACTGCATGCAGTGCCCCGGAAGCTGAGGGTTAAGGGCCTTACTCAAGGGCCTACAGACATACCAAGGCTGGGCTTGAAACAGCAACCTTCCAGTACCTTCCAACAAGCACAGAGGCTTACCCCACTGAGCCACACAAACACAAAGATAGTTAAATCAGTGATTTATTACATCTGATCCAGTACGACAAAAAATCATTTGCAGTGTACAATCATTTAACCAATCATTTATGAAAATTACTTGCTGTCAAAACATCAGTATAAATAATATTTATATTTTTATATAAATATTTTTTCATTTGAAGCCACAATGCAAATAACTGAGTCTTGGTTTTGTATAAAGGCTCCATTTCTTCAAGTATGCAAATACTGAAACTGGCTCAATTTACTTTTACATCTGGCCAAGAACTGTAGGTGCAGAGATAATGAGAAACTGACTAATATGTTACTGATCTATTTGCAATGGTATCAACTGAAATTTGCTTGTTCTGAACTAAATATGCTTTCAAATTAAGGGTGTTTTAAAAAGTGGGTTTTTCTTGTTTACTTGTTTGCAGAGTTTTGCCTGCAGGAAGTACAGCCCAAGAAGGTTGACCACAGTGTTACCACTGAGCTACCATGATGCCCTAAAAGAATAAATTATTGTAAAAATATGTATGAAATATCACATTCGTATTTGATTCACAAGTCACACAGTCATAGTAAACACTGACCTGGATAACAATATTCACAATAAGAGAGCTCAACGTACTTATAATGGATTATACTCAATCATTCTTCAGCTTCGGGGAAACTCTTTCAGGTAGGTGGGCTTTACTCGATTGCCTCTGAGTCAGTGTGGTTGATTTCTCGGTGAGATCTTCAGAGCAATTTGCCGTCACTGCCAGTTTTAAGGTGACAGGCCTTTTACTCATTTATTTATGTACATATATATAATGACCCAGTATCTATTCATCAATATTGATGAATAGCTCTTAACGTTAATATACTCAAGATCCTTAATGCTGACACAAGCAGCACTGGAAGGTGAAGCTACAGCAGAGGTGGACATTTTAGGTCCACCAAGTTAAAATCCAAACCAAGATTTTGTTTCAACCAACCAACTGGGTATAAAGAGTCACAGTCAGAGAGCAGTCAACTCTGAAATATAGACAGGGATGCACATTTGCCGAAAAAAGTACTGCATGTGGCAATTACTTGTCATAGCAGCGCAAATGTGTATTTATTTTAGTTTAGTTGTTATGACAAGAAATTACTATGCATTTTACCTTTTATGTGGCTAAGTTGTACTTCTTTAGCAGTATAAAGGCTAAATTCACGGTGATTTGTTGTCAAAACAGCGCAAATGCACGAAAATTGCAACGCATATGTGTATATAAATATATACACACACACACACATATATATACATAAATGTATATATATATATTTTATGGCAAATGCGTATTTGTGTACCACTTGGGACTATGGGAGAGGTGGACCACTATATCAAGCTCTATGGTCAATGCCAAGCAAAGTGGCACAGACCCTGACACAAGAACAAGAATCGGCAGAGTAAGAGCAGCATTCTTGCAAGTCAAGCAATGTTCAGATGAACTGAGCTATGGTCACCGATGTTAAGTCAGCCCTACTTTATAGAGCAGAGACGTGAAGGACAACTAGAAATTATTGGACTTTATTGATCCTGGTGGCGAAATTCTCTTTTTACTGACCCCATCTTACTCTCCATGATTGTGAGCAAGCTTGGCAGCAAGGGGAAACCACCCATGGGGTGAAGGGCCTTCCTCAAGGGACTACAGACATGCTGAGGTTGCGCTTACACCTTCTGATCACAGGCACAGAGGCCTAGCCCACCAAGCCACAGACTGCCCCCAAACAGTGACAGCTTTTAAGGAAATATAGACATTCATCAGCACCTGCTTAAGGAGGATCCTTCAGCCCAGAACATCATCAGACCCTTTGGCCAAGAACCAATCAGCTCCCAAACAACAACACCAGCAAGAGCCTATCTTGAAATCCACGAGGCAAGAAGAACACTAGGACAGAGGTGTCTGGAGAGCCCGTGCTGGTGGCCAGTGATCCAGAAGGGCCAGCAGGCTTTAGTAGCAGTAATCTAGTATACCAATCAGAGTAAATCTGCCAGTCAGTGGGCTTGTCGTGAAGTTCCACCAAAGGAGATGAATGACAGCGCATGAGTGTCACAATACACCAATTAGAAAGCGAGTACGTCTCCGCTGTTGATTGCAGTCATTAAGCCTGGGGATTCAATAACTGAACACAACAGCAGAAGGTACAAACAAGCAGTCGTGTTAGAAGTGGGAAAGAAGGCAGATGAGAAACATCAGCTCAGTCTCTCTTCATCATGTCAACACAGAAAGCATGCATAGCAGCTTAGCTGCAGATCAGTGGAAAAAAAATCAGAAACAAGGGGGAGGAGAACCGTTTATAGATGGAGAGATACGTTGTCTTGGGGGTCGTATGAAAGGTGATTAAAATTCTAAATATGACTCATCTTTGACATTTGAATCAGTCAGAATCATAGGTCTTAGTCCATCACATTTCTGCATCTCAGCTTATTTGATCTCACGCTGTCTCTGCTTCTCGTAAGCATTTTACTGCTGTCAGCCTGCTTCGGTACGGCGCGGTACGAGCCCTCGGTGAGTCCGTCGCGTGTATAACGACCACGCTGCTGTAGTCGGTTGAAATGTGCGTTCAGGATTTGCCATTACAGGGAGACAATGTAATAGCCGATTCTGCTTCTGTTGGAAGAACTTCTTTGCAAAGATGAAGCCTTCCTCTGGTGCGCCTTCTTTCCTTCTCTGATTGTGTGCTCTTTTTCCCTGGCAGCTACAGACCAAGATGCGGGTCTTCAGGATCCTTTCCTTCTTCCTGTTCATCTTGTTTCCGATCTCCTATCCCCTCAATTCACCACAGTGTGACCCCCGAACACAATACCCCCAAGGCAACACATGTTGCGATCTCTGTAAGCCAGGTAAATGTTAACGGAGTCGACTTTATTATCAGAACAATGTTTTGTCTTGCGTGTATATATACAATATACTGTATGTGTTCATTTAATTGAACAAGTGACAGACAATTATAGCCGTAAAAATCTGTAGTAGTTATTCATATCTTCACAGCAAAATAGACCTTTGATGCTTGTCTGCTGATTAATTCCCGGTAGAATCCCAGTATTCATTGTTGACTGATGCTGTTCCTTAATACAAAGTCATCGTTAAAGCAAATTTAAACTTTTTAAACTATTTCAGTGAGTAACGATCACAGGTGTGTCCGTGTGTGTAACATTGCTTTGTGTAAATATAACCTCACGTAAGATTTTGACGATTAAAATTATGACGACAACCGCAAATTGCAGGTTACAAGTTTGTGGGCCCCTGTAAGGGTGGATCCACACAGTCGGAGTGCAAAAGGTGCAGTCCCAGGTTTTATATGGACACAAACAACAAGGAGAGAGAATGTTACCCCTGTTCCGACTGCACCATGAAACGTAAGTACTGTATCAAACTATGTGTGAGTAAAAGACAAAGTCTGCTTCAGTCTATCTTCCTGTCAGGAGACCACTGCTACCAGTTTGCTCAGTGACTAAAGTATTCTGCCAAGAAAGAAACTTTAGAGGTTTTACAAGACATAAGCATAATATAACGTCAGGCATGAGGCAGTTGGTGAAGGGACTTCCCCTCTTTTTGGGTGGGCTCCAGTCAGACAGAAAGGCATTAAGTAAAACTATGATTGAGTACATCCGATAACTAGAAACAGGACGGACATTTTTACTGTGCTGGAGATTTTTCATGAAGCATAAATCATCGTCAGTCATCAGTGCCGGATGATTCAGTACAGAAAAAGGCCTAGCATTAAATTCACATTAATATTAAAACCTACCTTTGCAGAAAACACACACAGGACCAGACGTGCGAGAAAAGTAAAAAGGAAAAAGTGGAGACCTTGTTCATTAATAACTGCCAAGTAAGCAGTTCGCTGTGAAACTCACAGCTCGATATTGCTGGCTGAAACCCTTAAGATGTTGCTCTGAAATGAGTCACACGTTACAGTTGATGTAATATGTCTGCTTTTTCAACCTCTCCTCAAGTCGTGGTCCTTCTTTCACTGGCCCTTACGCCCATTTCTACATCAGGTCACATGTGCGCTGCATGTCATACGATCTCGGGATTTGTCGTTGCAGATCTGAAGTACGTCTTCACATGCAATCTGACTGCCAATTCCGTGTGTGGGTGTGTGCCCGGGTACCGGTGCACGAGCGCGCCCTGCCTGAGCTGCGAGCGTGCAAGCGGGGAGGCACCGGATACGCCGCAGCAAGGTAATGACGCCCCGCGACCGATCGTAGCAGAAGAGGCGCACACGTGATTTACAGTGACTTCGTCTGCAAGGGATACTGATGGGGAAATAATAATAAAATTATAATATAGCCAGTCCATATATATATATATATATATATATATTAGGGTGACCAGATAATCCATGTCAGGGAGGACACTTTGAGCAACTTCAGGTTTTACAAACTACTTTAAAACTGAAAGGCTCCTGTGCTCGGCTAAATAGTTCAGTTCTTCTTGTGTTTTGATTGGTTTGTCTCGTTGATTGAAAGACTCGTCCAGCTGTTTCGCATTTAACATTACTGATGCTTGCATGATTATAGGAGACTGACCAATCAACACGCAGCAAAAACGCGGCGCTTAAGTGAAATCCAGGTCCTTTTAATTGAAATGGTAGTTTACAAATCCTGTCCTAGTTCAAAGTGTCTATATAATATATATTCCGGTTTAAACGCTGTATATCTGGTCGCAGGTTAACATCAACCCCCCGATTTAGCTTTGTAAAGTTAGCGACGTTATGCATCAGGTACTGCGTCAGACTGCGTGTGTTATAGGAAAATAGCGCTGATATGCGGAGCCCCCCACCCTCACCGCCGCGCTGGCAGACTCCCCTGTAATGCTGACGGTATCTTTTTAAGTTAAGGTAATTTAGACATGGTTTACCTAATTATAAATGAAATACGCAATAATGCAAAGGCATTAAAGTCTGCGCACAGTTAAGCGACGGTACAATGTTTGGCGCTTCCCCCGGGTAATACAACACGTTTTGTATTTCCCTCGGTCTCTCAGAGACTGTTTGTATTGGAAAGATAACATTTTAATATATTAAATCCACGTCTGTCAGCTACCCACTCACACTGCAGTAACATGTGTACATATGATAAAATATGTACAATTTATACTTGCATAGACAAAGTCAAATGTTGCAACTGACCCCATAATAGGGGACGCGGTTACAACAATCGATAGGGGCAGTTGCAACATTAATTAAAATGTAATAAAATCATCCTTTAACACATTATACAATTTATTAATTTTTTTTTCATTTTATCTTTTGTAATTTGTGCACACTAAGTTCAAATGGCAATATAATGACAAAGACTAGTGAAAGGAAAACATTTTTCATTATCACAATTAATTATCACAATTCATTTAAACTTGAAAATATTTATTACAAGTCTAAATCAAGACACTTAAAGTTAATATTTCCGTGAAAGCTTACTGACGTGTGTTTAAGCAAATGTTGGAATATTTTCTTAAGTGTGCATTTCCATTTACAGCATTTAGCTGACACCCTTATTCAGAGTGACTTACACTGCCCAATTACAGGGAATTACAATCTCCCTGGAGCAACTTGGGGTTAAGGGTCTTGCTCAGGGACCCTTTTCTGTGAGGCCATGAGGTCTCAGGTGAGGAATCTGTATTGGAAGGTGCCACTACTACAGATGCGGGCAGCGCAGGCGGCAGTGGTGGAGCTGCTGCAGGTGGAGATAGGCCACACACAGGCAGCCAAGATGGCACTGGTGAATCTGCAGAGGGTGCAGGCAGTGCAGATGGCACTGGTGGATCTGCAGAAGGTGCAGGCAGTGCAGATGGCACTGGTGGATCTGCAGAAGGTGCAGGCAGCGCAGATGGCACAGGTGGAGCTGCAGAAGGTGCAGGCAGCGCAGATGGCACTGGTGGATCTGCAGAAGGTGCAGGCAGGGCAGATGGCACTGGTGGATCTGCAGAAGGTGCAGGCAGCGCAGATGGCACTGGTGGATCTGCACCATACGCAGATATGCTATTGGATCCTTTTTTCCAACAAATACATGACCAAATATAATAATTTTTGTTTCATTTGTTTAACTAGGTTTTATTCATATACTTTTAGGACTTGTTTGAAAATGAGATGATTTTTTTAGGTCACTTTGATATAAAAATATAGAAAATTTTCAAGCACCACTGTAGATAGAAAATGGAAACCTGAACAGTAGTTTCTGTTTTACTCTTATACACACACATTGACATTTTCTTATAAACATACACGCTCTGTTTGTTTTTATACCTTTTATACCGTTCTTACCTCTCTGGTGCCCAGACCATACAGTAGATCAGCTGCTGTTTTTCAGCATTCCGCAAGGCTCTATTCCTGCTGCTCAGAAATGACCCTCGGGGGAGGCCAGTACCCCGCCTTTACCTCCTCTCCTGGGCCTAGCTTCTTCGTCAGAGACAACACTGTCCTGCCTTCATCCTTCACTATATTTGCTGCTAATGGCAGAGCAGCTACATTATTTCAGTTAGTCTTTGACACATGCTAGCTATGCCTGTTGGAAGCTGAGAAGACACTAATTGAAATAATATGACTTTACAATGCTTTATGTGAACAATAGACAGCAGGACAAACACTCTGATCATAGAAATTTACTTTTTTGATCTTGAATAGTATTTTTTTATAGAAGGATGGTCACGTGTGGCTGCTTTCTTCCAGGAAGGAGGAGGAGCTAACTTAGTGTGTGCAGTATGAATATCGTCACTGTAGCTCATTCCTGATTGGAGGAATTACCCATGTTGCCTCTGCTCCACGTTGCAACATTCCCCACTTTACCCTGCTATGGATTACAACGGATAGAAGACTTGCATATAGCCAGCTTATGTTGACATATTGGCTTCACCTAATATTAAGAGTTTTTATGTTTTGTTGCTCATATTGATTTTTTTAAAATGTTTTTTTTTTAAATATATATATATTAAATTTAAAACTCATTAAAGACTCTGGATGGAACAGACATAAGGCATTTTTTATTAAATGAAAGCAGTAACGTACAAAACTGGCAAGTATCAAGACTATAAAACTAAGGAAATAGAAAAATTTACAAAAATATATCAGTTACTGTTGTATGGGCTGATATTTGAGCCAGTAAAAACTGAATCTGTGTATTTGAATCTGAATTGCACAAATTGAATCTGAATTGTGTTTATTTAATCTAAATTGCACAATTTGAATAATGCAACACTTACAAATTCACTTCTCCCAATTCAATTTCAACTCTCAATTTCAAATTATTGAGACATGCAATCCGGGTCCTTGAGGAAAAGTAATCGACCACAGAGCTCATTTCCACGTTTATGACAGGACTGCAGGTCGCGACAGTTTTGCCAACACTGTTTTCATGTATTTATTTTAATATTTTTATTTTAATATTCAGAGAGAGTGCAGGCCCGGTGGCATGATAGCCGATGCACTTTTTCTTTGAAGTGATTATATTTTTGCACTAATGGCACTACTGATTTTACAGTACTAAGTTTCAGGGGTAAATAAACATATGTTTGTGTTTCAAATAAGAGTGAAATCTGTGTTTTTGTTTACTGCACAGTCAGACCTTAATACAATTCCTTAACATTGGTTTCATTTCATCTCGGTGAACATAATGATTTTCAGAAATCGAAAGCAAACGTTAAACATTATAGTTTGCACTTTTAATTTTAGCCGACTAAATCAACTGCAGTTTTAGTCAACTGTAATCTTATATTTTGTCAACTAAAACTAAAATTATTTAGATGGCTAAATTATGACAAACTAAATTACATTTTAGTCAAAAGACTATAACCAAATAAGAATTTGCTGTCAAAATTCACACTGGAATGGAGACTGTGAACAGTCAGAATACAATAAAAATAATTTTAAATAAATTGTGCATATTAACACAATGTATTCGTTTCATCCAAGATAAAATGTGCCAAGTAATAACATCAATATGAGACCTTTTTATGTGTCCTACAACTATTCATACGTATACTTTAAGCTACAGATGTGTTGTTTGTAGTAAGGAGAGCTGTTCGACACATGTACATTACGATGTACAAATTATAAATTATTAAGCCAGACATCTCACACACGTTTAGAGAACTGCAGTCAGGCACAGACACAGTAAAATGGATCTGGGTGCGTTTCCCAAAAGCATAGTTGCCAACTACATTAGCAACTTACATAGTTAGAATCATGCAACTGAATGAGTCCAAAGACGTTATTTGCTAACAGGAGCTTTTTGGAACTCAGTCCTGACAGAACACATGCTCTCTCAGGCCCCTCCTGCAGCCAGGTACTTGTGTGCGAATCCCGAATTTGGTCTGGCAACATCCTGGCACACGCTTTGAGCGTCTTCTCCCAGACAAAGTTCCACTTCATAGAGACCTACATAACTGACGTAAACGTGGAAATGAGTTCTGTTGTGAATCTGTGGTCAATTATTTTTCCTCAAGGACCCGGATTGTGCGTCTCAATGATCTGAAATTGAATTGTGAGAGATGAAATTGAATTGGGAGAAGTGAAATTGTAAGTATAGCACACTGCATTATTCAAATTGTGCAATTCAGATTCAAATACACACGATTCAGATTTAGTTTGTGCAATTCAGATTCAGTTTCTAGTGGCACAAATATCAACCCATACTGTTGCCTCACACCTCTGGGACCAAGGTTCAAGTCTTCGTCATGGCTCCATGTGTGCGGAGTTTGCATGTTCTCTCTGTGTCATTGTGTGGTTTCCTCCGGTTACTCCGGTTTCCCCCCACAGTCCAAAACCATGCTGGGGCTAATTAGACTTAATTAGACTACATCAAACCTGTATTATCTCTCTGTAAAACCTCATCCCTCGAGGATTTGGTCATTAAGTGCATTAGACCAGAAAAACAATAACTTTAACTTAAGTCAAAAATATAAGATTTTATAACCAATAACTAAACATGTCATGTGGTGTCACACCGGCAGATGCATGGCTTTCCTGCTTTTACTGCTTGTTTTTGAAATGACATAAATAGATTTTTATACTCAAGTGACATACTACAGTCAAATTTAAATTCAAAATTGTGTCCACTGCAGGACACATACACACTGTCATACCATATGGTCAATTTAGAGACACCAGATACCCCAAATACATGTTTTTGGACTGTGGGATGAAACTCGGCCAGCCAACAGAAACCTGCACAAGACGAGGAGAACATGCAAACCACACACACCGAGACAAGAGACAAACCCGCAACGCTGGGACTGTACAGCAACAACGCCACCAACTGAGCCAGCGTACCACCATTTCTCGTAAAAATATGAATGTACTTATAACAGTGTGCAAAAATGGAAAATGCTCACCTGCTCACTCTGTGTCATTTATTTAGGGTCTGTAGTCCAGCCAAAGTTTCAGTTTCTCTGTGATTATTTGTTTGTTAGCAGTTTTGATGCTTGGTAATACAATTATCCCGATTACAGAAATTTCATATAAACATTTAATAAGACAGCTTTCATCTAAAAGAAGTGTAGAACCCTATGTGACGTAACATTTCCCATTTGTGGTTTAACTTTGCTGTCCTTATTCTGGGAGTAACTCTCCCCCGCACAGTGGAAACTCCAGCTTCTTCCCAAAGCCTGACCAGTTGGAGTCTTTAGATAGATAGATACTTTATTGATCCCACACTGGGGAAATTTACTTGTTACAACAGCCAGTAGTAAGAAATTGAGAAGAAACAGGCCAAAGAAATACTGTGACAAGTACAATAAATAATAATTTATTTATAATTAAATATAATATAATATTATATATTATATGTGTATGTGTAATTCCTGTAGGCCCCGAAAAGTTCACTTCCCCTGAAGCTGCTGACCCAGCAGTTCCCTGTGAGCTGGGCACATTCTACAATGAGTCTTCTAGAAAGTGTGAAAAGCACACCAAGTGAGTACTTATGAAAAGACATGGGTGTGTGCATGTGTGTGTATGTGTGTATATATATATACAGATAGACATATTTACATTATATGTAGATGTACAGTACTGTGTAAAATTGTTAAGCCGCCACAGGAAATCTTTAAAGCCGTTTACCTGCTGGAATGGCTCAGCTGACACACTTTGACTGACGTAATCTCATAATGTACTAATGATTTTCTGTGTTCTTCAGCTGCAGTTCCCTTGGCCTGAATGTTCTGACTGCAGGAAACTTGACTCACAATGCAGTTTGTGGTAGCCCTACGCCTGCAGGTACAGCCCATGGCATCTGCAGTGAGTGCTGCTGCCTGCACTCCTTTGTAGGCCCCGCTGGCCGT
>JAODKM010000126.1:20425657-20441417 GCA_026780845.1 Petrocephalus sullivani
GATGCACGCCGCTTTTCATAGACCAGCTCGCAGTGCTGCTGCCTGCACTCCTTTGTAGGCCCCGCTGGCCGTGATGCACGCCGCTTCTCATAGGCCGGCTCACAGTCATGCTGCCTGCGCTCTTTTGTAGGCCCCGCTGGCTGTGATGCACGCCGCTTTTCATAGACCAGCTCGCAGTGCTGCTGCCTGCACTCCTTTGTAGGCCCCGCTGGCCGTGATGCTGGCCACTTTTCATAGACCGGCTCGCAGTGCTGCTGCCTACGCTCCTTTGTAGGCCCCGCTGGCCTCTTCCTGACTTTCAGGAAGGCCAAATAAGGAAGATATTTATATGCAATAGATTCATTTTATGTTATTTGACTTTACTTATAGAGTATATTAATCCAATACATTACGTCTTGCCACTGATGAATGCTTAACCCTAAATGCCTAAAATACATTTTGTTTAAAATACAAAAGTTTAACTGTTTATATGTGTTCTTTTTTCCCAAGATTACAAGATTTTCCCAACACCTTCAACTCCTAAAGGCCAAGATAAGTTCTTGGCCCTAAGTTCTTATTGGGAAGGTAAACAGTTTTGGTTAGTTATGGCTCTTGCGGTAGATATACTAGTTTTGTAGTAGTCAACTAATTTGAAATGGTATTTATAATAATGATTGATGCAATAATGAATATTGTGATTAAAACTGCTTGTATTGTGGTGAAGAAATAAGTTTCAAACAGCATAACTTCAGTATTGCTAATTATTTGAGCTATTTGAAGGTATTTCCTGTTTGGACTTTATTCAGTCTGTCCCTTAATGAAATGCTCTGTTCTCTCTCCCTCTCTCCCTCTCTCAGAAAAGTTATTATTGTTTCTATGTGTGGTATGTGTGTGCACGTCTGTCTTCCTTATTGGGGTCAACTTCACCTCGCGGTGCCACCTAGGCAAGTGGGGAGCCAACGGTCAGTTGTGGTTCATTTAACTTAACTACCTGCTTATAAACTCTACATCAGCAAAATTCAAAGAGAGTCAACTGCTTCCCAATAACATCACACTGACTACGTATTCCGCACAAAAATATATGTAGAAAACACAGAAATGTCTTTCAACAGTATGATATTCATTGACAGACCTTTAACGAACAAGACTCACGTGCCTCTGTTTCATTGGTTGGACAGGACTCGGGATTCCCAGGAATGCGGAAGATGAAGACGCCCAGGTGCCGATTCAGGAAGTGTGTGGAAAGCTGGAAACATGTTATACCGAAAAGTTCTAGCGGGGAGCTAGGTGACAAATTGAGAAGTCTGAGGGGGTGTGTTATGGCATCGGGGGCAGTGAACAGGGGCACAGGAAAGCAGAGAGGATGGGTGGCAGGTGACAGGAGGAAGTGTATGACAGCACTGATGCATACTGACAGAATCTCACACTACAGGCACTCCATATACACATTACGGTGAATGGAAGACAGGAACTTGTCTATACAGTGCTATACATGCTCTGATATTTTAGGGCTACAATTGACTGGAATTTCAAGGGGTAATAACTCTTTTTTATTATGATTTTTATATCCTGGATTTTTTCATGACTTGTGTATTTTAATAGAAAAAAAAAATTATTAAAGATTTTAATAAAATTAAAAAAGTTAAAGTTGAAGTTAATCAAACTAACAAGCAGGCTTCATGAGGGGGTTGTAAAGAAATGTTTATTAGTATTAAAAACAGAATGATAAATACAAAATATATTAGAACTGAAATCTTCACACAGTACTCTAAAACACTTTAGATAAAAACTAAACACCAAAAGACATGTTTACATTGGAGCCAAGTGGAGGAAATAAGGAGTGACATGTCCTACTGTAGGTATGCTGATTGGTCAGTTTCCAGCAGGACCGGGAGTCTGTCCACTTGTATCCACCCATTTACATCCTCTCTTCTTTAGATAAATGAGTCTCTTTTCCTTGCTCTTGGGATGGAAAGAAAATGCTGTGTGAAGGTCCATCCCTCTCTTCCTCGGAGAGGTGCACTGGGGGCGAGGAGGGCACAGGGGCCGGGCCGAGCCAGTCAGCCCCCTTCCTCAGACCCTTCCTGTCTTCTTCTGCCTCCTTCTCAAAGCCAGTAACATGATTCAGAAGGCTGACAAAAACCGTCCCAGGACTGTAAATATGAAAGGGACCTGAAAGACACCACAATCTCATGTAACCGTATTCAGTCCATTCTAAAGACACTTCCACATAAATAAACAACTTTTATTTTATTATTTTTTTAAAACATATTTAGTGAATCCAATACTGAAGGTTTATTTGGGTATGTTATACTGCTCAAAAATTTTGAAACAATACATTTTATTGAATGAATTAACTATAACACAGAAAATATTATTTAGAATTAATGAATGATAAACAGCAGTGTAACAATGATTATTCAGCATGCTGATGCCTAATGGAAATAACTATATAGCTGCAAAATGGACATTAAGGGAACTGCCCTGAATTCCTAATGCTATCACTAACACTATCCTCCTAAGAACACTGAACTGCCCAGTACTCCTAATGCTATCACTAACACTATCCTCCTAAGAGCATTGAGCTGCCCAGTACTCCTAATGCTATCACTAACACTATGCTCTTAAGAGCATTGAACTGCCCTGTTTTCCTATTACTGTCCTAGTAGTATCCACTGATTGCTGAGATGCACCCTCAGAGAGGTGATCATGGGTCATTGGGTACCAAGGCTGCCGGCTCCTTGGGACACTGGGTCTGGGTTGAGAGGGGTGTCCAAACGGCAGTCTGGCTGGCAGCCATTTCCTTGTCCCCCACAGTAGTTTGAGTTTGGTACTTGGCCATAAATGGCTCCGAAACCCTTGCTGGCATCCTGTGGAGGGCAGCAATTTCCATTCTGAAACCATTATATGTGTATATTATCAATTTAAATTATAATATGAAACAAAGCACACACATACCATGTGGCCATCAGGTGCACTTATCTTGATAACTGCAAAATACAGAATGTGTGTTGGGTAAGCCAGTGTTTCCAAACCCGGTCCTCAGGGACCCCCAGCAGTCCATATTTTTGCTTCCTCCCATTACCCCACCAGGGACCAAAAACTTACTTTGTTTTAAACATGCTCCATCCTCCGGCTTCCAGAACAAGCAGACAACTACCATACACAGAAAAACTGCAAAAACTCCAACCAGGATATGCCACCACTTCATATCAACGTCACGTCCTAGGACAAATACATGAGAATTATAAAATGAGATGATTACACTGGGATTAGGAGGCTGCATGCCTACTGCTTTTAAATAAACACAGGTGCATGCTTTGTGCTTTAGATAACTGACTGACTGAGTAGGTGATTGGGTGTGAGGTCCAAGCCATGTTCGGTCTCTCTCTTAAATATAATTAAAAAATCACAGACATTTAAGATGAAGCATACATCGGTGGCAAGGTGTTTTGTATTGTATTTCATAAATATACCCTCGAATTCAGTGCAAATGACATAAAATGAATCTATTGCATATAAATATTTGGCCTTCCTGAAAGTTCACAAAAGTGACCGTGCAAAATATCTTCTGAGGCAGCATTAGAGGACTTGTGAAGAGCCTTGGCAGATGGGGTAGGAGGCTGTGTGAAGGCAGCACTACAAAGGAGTGCAGGCAGCGGCACTGCAAGCCGGTCTATCAAAAGCTGCGTGCATCACGGCCAGCGGGGCCTACAAAGGAGCGCAGGCAGCAGCACTGCGAGCCGTTTCTATGAAAAGCGGCGTGCATCACGGCCAGCGGGGCCTACAAAGGAGCGCAGCCACCAGCACTGCGAGCAGGTCTATGAAAAGCGGCCAGCATCACGCCCAGCGGGGCCTACAAAGGAGCGCAGGCAGCAGCACTGCGAGCTGGTCTATGAAAAGCGGCCAGCATCACGCCCAGCGGGGCCTACAAAGGAGTGCAGGCAGCAGCACTGGGAGCTAGTCTATGAAAAGCGGCCAGCATCACGGCCAGCGGGGCCTACAAAGAAGCGCAGGCTGCAGACGCCATGGGCTGTACCTGCAGGCGTAGGGCTGCCACAAACTGCATTGTGAGTCGAGTTTCCTGCAGTCAGAACATTCAGGCCAAAGTAGCTGCAGCTGAAGAACACAGAAAATTGTTAGTACACTATGAGATTACGTCAGTCAAAGTGTGTCAGCTGGGCCATCCCAGCACCTCTCCCGAAGATAACCCAGTGTTTGAGTGTCTGAGTAACTTCTTGAAGAGGAAATTCCATATTTTGTGCATATATTCTAATGTTAAACTGTCATACACTTACTATGCAGGTAAGCGGCTTAAGATTTCCTGTGGCGGCTTAACAATTTTACACAGTACTGTACATCTACATATAATGTAAATATGTCTATATACACACACACATGCACACACCCATGTCTTTTCATAAGTACTCACTTGGTGTGCTTTTCGCACTTTCTAGAAGATTCATTGTAGAACGTGCCCGGCTCACAGGGAACAGCTGGGTCAGCAGCTTCAGTGGGAGTGAGCTTTTCAGGTCCTACAGGAATTACACAATGTGGACAGCTATAAACAGGTGCATAAAAACAAATACACACTTAGAATACATGGCCTGTTGTAAAAAGGGCCCCCTGGCAGAGCATCGTCATCACACAGCTGTCGATATGCACGGCTACACAAGCGATACTATCACACACCTGATGGAGACGGCAGAGGCACACAATTTTCACAGTTGCCCTGGGAGTCCTTGTCGTTACAGGTGTAACCATCTTGGCACTGACACACGGTGTTTGATTTGGAAGTGCACTCTGCCACAACTTTCATGTGTAGATCTGGAAGAAGACACGCACTCAGGATTACAATTTAAAAAACATGCAATATAATGACTGCTGTATACTTACACTTGTATAAGACACATGCTAAAAAAGCCACGCTAAGACACCAATCACTATTAAAAATGGCCGGAAAGACAAGACTCCCAGGGGGAAATTCTAAAACCTTTATTTCCTCTATAAAAAACACGTATCTTTAGGAAACATTTAGCTCCTTCTTTAGAAGTCACTTTCTACCCCTTGCCAAAGATGACAAGATGACAACAAGGAAACAACGCAACATGCAGCTGGATTTGTACTTCCAACAGCTGCTCAGGACTTGGGAGGTGTAAAATGTGAATGCATATGAGGAGACACATACAGAGTAATCCGTGACAATGACAAAATAGGCTTTGACATGCTTGTTTTCTGCCAAGCCATGTTGGGGGGCATTTCCCGGAATTCAGAAAAACGACGACGACAATCACAAGCGCTAAGGGTTGCCCGGCTTAATTTTCCATGGTGCTAATTACCTAATTACCTAAGTTTTCCTTGTGATGCAAAATACAGACATTATCTTAAAAATAAATTGAATCAGGAGGGAGAGGGGGAGATGGTTTGAAACAGATCAATTTTAACTTAAAAGTAATCAGTCTTTTGTTAAAAAAAGAAAAAACTGAGGCTGTATTTGACGCCCCCTGGTGGACACAGAAGGCAGAATCTGCAAACGGAGAGACTGTGGCGAATGAGACATGAAAAGCACCCTCAGTACCCTCTCTGCAGTCGCGGTAGCAGGGCACGCAGCTCCTCATTATATTATTGATGTTGGTGTAGGTGTTGGTGGGGCAGGGAGAGCATTCACATCCCACCCGGTACTTCCCTGCAGGCAGGAGACAGAATTAAGCACACAAACCTAAAACCGTGGTGCCAAACACAAGCCCCTGGAGCACTGTGTGCAGGCTATTGAGGAAAACAAGGCAGGGTGTGCACTGTAAAGTCCTGAGCTGCATTTCACTGTGCATGAGAAGGTAAAGGAAGAGAATAACAGGAAATCGCACCACTTCTGGTCGCCCTGTGCATAATAATTAAGGATGTGGTTGTCACAGAGCATTAGATAGCCTACTCAGCGTCAAACTTCCAGTGAACTTCAAGAGAACAGAGAGAAATAGATAAAACAGAAAAGAAAAAGATAGAAGCAGCAGATCAGACTTAGGACTATTAAGAGAATGGAACAAAATAGGAAAAAAAATGTTTAAATAGAACAGAAACATCTGTAATAGTGATTCTGCACTTACCTGGAGGGCAGGACAGAATGTCATTTCGGCAGGGGTCACCAGGCTGCAGTCCACGGCATTAAGAGAGGGCAACAAAAAGCAGCATTAAGGAGCCATCAGGCAGGAGACACGAGCGCAGCAGGAGGGAGGGTCAGACAATCATTACCATGGCGAAGAGAGAACCGACACGGTCCAGGAGCATGGTCACAAGCAGGCGGACGAGGAGCACCTCCATTCTGCAACCAAGAAGCAGGCAACCTGAGGATTAATATACCCTGGTTAAAGTGCTATACATCAGTTATGCTCATAGTAAAAAGCTGATAAGAGAATAGAATTCAGCTGTCATTCTGTCTCATGCAAAATAAAAAATACCATTTAATCAGGGAAGGCAGTACTGCAGTTCTATTAGATCAATGGGGTCATGCCTTCAGAATGACCCACTGTATAAAGAATAGCCTCCTATTACTTAAGTATAAAATAACACGCACAACAATAGCGATGTCGACTCCCCACACCTGCGGCACACGTCTACGCTCTCCTGTTCTCTCTGCCTGCCTTTCTTCGAGCATGTCCACGTCACCGTTTCCTAACCTGTACGGGTTCCTGTCTCTCTCCGCCACCCACACGCTCACCGCAGCCCGTGTTTATATGGGCCAGAGGCTCAGGGTACTGCTTCGGATCAACTGGCTTCGTGTTTTCATCCTGTGTGGCTTTTTAAGGGAGGCAGACAGAGGCTGTTGAGAGAAAGGCCGGAAGCCAAGGCTCGGCCATCGCCGGCCGCCAGGCCTGGTACCTGCAGGTGATGCACACACCTCTGGCAAAGGAAGGGGTTTAAAAGTGTAAAAATACAAAGACATGCAATGCAATTTGCTCTGGATGAGCAAAACGCACAGAAGCAGCTGAGTGAAGTTTGCATAAGGCGGCAAAAAGAGTTGTGGTTCGAATGAGGTGTGTGTGTGTGTGTCTGTCTATATATATATATATATATATATATACACACACACACACACAGAAATACCTTATAAGGTAATAAGATCTTTTGGGAAGTCACAGTGTACAATGGTACTTCAAAACAATGAAGACATCAATGCCCAATGTAACTATATATAAAAGCAATGAATCACACTTGCAGAGCAGTAGTGGTGTCATCAAGGCCCGTGTGTGACAGCAAGGCCTTCAGAACACGACACAGAGCTGCAGGCCCCGTCCAGACATTCCTATTGTATGCATGTGCAAGCGTGGCTCGTGAGCACTACCCAGCATCAATATTCATAACGCAGACACCGAGACAAGGAGGAGACGACAGTCAGCGTTGCTGAGTAATCACTTTTATTCTGCACATGTCCAGACGCTCCCAGCACCACGCGCGACTCGAGAGGCCGCAGACATCCGTGCCGGCTCACACGCTGCACATTGGCCCAATTTCCAAAAATCTCCACCTGTGATTCATTAATTCCTTCTGTTAAAGGTTCTTTCAACAGCTGTAAAGAACAGTGACTCATTTTAAAGGAAATCTCGAACCGATAATTATGTCCAGACAAAACAAGTCAACCAACCCATGACGAAGGACTTTAAAATGTCACCGGCGCCCCACCACCTTGGATTTATTAAAGTTTTCGCAAAGTCAGTAGTTACCCATACTGCCGTCTGTCAGTTCCGCACCGAATATAAACACCATAGCACATTACACTGCATAATTGTGTTTGAACTGAATTAACGGTCTTGTTAATTTTTCTTTAATCCCACTTCTGGTCACTTCTCTCAAGCTGAAGAGCAGTTCCATAAACTGAAGAAACATATAGAATTTTAAATATTTTGTGGAAAAATAAAAGGCTTATTTTGACAGAGTTTCTTCCGTGCAAAATAACACTTATAACATGGGATCCATGACTGACATATTTTCAGTTATCGTAGCAGAGCCACCTCAAAGTGATGAGAGGACTACTGTATTCCGATGGCCTTTAAAAGGTAAGCCTGCCATTTTTAAGCACACCCAAAATACACAGAGTAACATGCAGAAACACGGCACTGCGTAATACTTTCCGTTACGCGTCTTCCTCCACTCATACCCAAACTCCATCTGTCCAATATATCATACGACCAAAAGTGTACATGTTTTTTTAAAACCCCCAACTATACAAGTCTTTTTTGAAATTTTCCCCATTATTAGATTGATAAGCTTAACATTCCGTAAACTAAAGCTCCTGTCTCTATCTGTTATCTATATATATATATATATATATGGTAATGCTTGACACTTTTGCACATTATGGAATACAAAAATACAGTTTTAAACACAGTTCCTGAAAATACAATATCACGCGCACACCAATTTCATTTACTCTCAGTCTCGCCGTCGTCTCCCAGAACGTGACCAGTTATATTATTCATTTGGATTGTTAGTCATTCCTAGACTGCATTTGATATGAAACGTACAGGATTAATACATGCAGAGTTTCTGCCAAAAAAATGAAATGTTTTCATACTACAGAACAGCACGATACATCTTACAAACATTTCAGTTAAAGCTTAAAGAGAGACTGCAGAGCTGAGAGGGTCCCATCCTATGTCCCTAAGGTTCCCGTGTTCCTCTCGTCGATAACGTTCCTGATGGTTGCAGGACCCGACCTCAGCACCCAGACTGTGACTAAACAAGCCCCCAAAATATGTCAAACTGAGGTAACACAAGGGAACACCGATATGCCCTTAAGTGGATTCATACTATGAATGTTTCGCTGGCTAGTCTCACTGTCATCATTTGTCAGGCTTCTGGAAAGCAGGTAGCACAAAAGATTTTAAATAATAATAAAAGTCTGGTGAGGTGCGAGAGGCTCTCTTATATAAAATATCCCCCCATCAAGGCTACAACATTACGACAAGAAGTGACACTGTGTGACTGGGCTGGGTGACCTGCGGGGCAGACGACGCACTTTTATGACGCACTGTTACACTGTCTACAGCGTCAGGGGACTGTGGGGTGAGGCAGAAGCGAAAGGCTTAAAGAGAGCAGAAATCCTGATGTGTTTCAGTTCAAACCCTAGAAGTAAGACAGGAAGGAGGGCTTTCACATGCAGAGCCAGCCGCCTGGGACGCCCTGCACGAGGCTGGCTTCTGATGACGAGGTAACCGTGTATGGGACGGACAGCTGCGGAGTTCAGTACAGTGGCGCTAGAATAAAATCAAGCTGCGTGGTAGACATGGGACACCGCGCTTCCACGGGGGAGCATCGGCCGAGACGTCCCTCCAACTATGTTGAGTAACCGTGCGATGTGGCAATAGGGTAAAGCTGGGTGTGGAAGAGTCAGTCCATCAAAATTCTGCAAAGCATTCATCTATACACCGCTGAATCACTCCCAACTCCGAGAGGCTCATCATTCCATTTCGGGAAGCTAGAGAAATCAGAGAGAAGCAAAGAACACACAGACCAAGGGCAGGGGGGCCAGGTTTGAATCCTGGGAAAGGACCCAACCACCTGAGCCTCCCTTAAAAGGCATTTCTGCAAATCTATAAGTCCATTCTGAAGCCCTCATGTATGTATATCCAACACTTTCCCTTACAAAAGGCTGTATATGGGACACAGATGGGCGATTAAAAAGCGAAAACGATACTGAGCTCTCCCAACAGATGGCGTTGTGAAGGAGAGCTCGGGTTCTGCCACGGGTCCTGCTGGCCGACACGTGCGAGGGCGGCCCTCGGGCGGCCGCATCACCTCGCCGAACGAGCAGGCGAAGGCACTCGCATCTTCCCTCGCTCCACGTCGTCGCTCTCTTCTGGGGCCACGGAGGATGGAGGGTATTTACTGAGGTGAGGAAGGGGAGAGGGAGGCGTGTAAATGAACGGAAGCAGAAAGGGAGCGTGTGGGAGCGTGGTGGTGCAGGACGGACCTATCGCCGGTCTGCGTGATCAGCCTCCGGCACGTCTCCATCTGCACGTCCAGGCCCCGCTTCATGCTGCACATCTCCATGTACTCGTGCAGGTGCCGGTTCATGTCCGACTTGGCCGTGGCCAGTTCCAGCTGGTGGGCGCCCGTGTACACACACAGACGCAAAAACACACACACACACGCACAGAGAGGCGGTCACCCCTGTTAGCACAATTTCCATAAAATGTGAATATTTCTGGAAGAAATCTAAAAAATAAGCACAGTGTACAAGTAGATCGGTGTTTCTCCATCCTGCTCCTGGATCCCCACCTGCCAGGCAGCAGCAGGTATGCCTTAATGGCCTCATAACGAAGGTGGGAGGTTGTAAGCAGTGACGGTTTGACTGAGAACTTTCTGGCAGGTGCTCCTCCAAAAGCATGACTGAGAAACGCGTAAAGTAGACAATTACACTAAACACTAATCCGTTACCATGACAACCGATGGTCCTGCTACTTTGCATGGAATTGCTACTGGTTACTGCTGGTTGTTTGTAACATTGTACAGTAAGAATGTGCATTTAATTGTTGCCTTTTAGTTAACTGAATAAAAAAAATTTGAATAATAAAATGACGATTGTGTGGAGAGGCACCTCGATTTGGCCGATGGTTTCCTGGTACTCCTTCTCGCGGGACTTAAAGAGGCACTCTGTGTCCTTTATCACCTTCTCCAGGCATTCCTCCTGCTGTGGACGTGCAGACCACAGTGAAGCACTGGAACGCATGTTCTTTTGCATCTTCCAAACTACTCTGCTCTGACTAAGAGCAGCTGGCAGCATAGTGGATAGGGCTGCGTAGGAGCTCGTTTCAGCATCACCATCGCGATATGCTCACGGGCGACAATCTCAGGATGAGCGTTGTCAAGCAAGGCAAATTAAATAAGACATCATGCTGCAACTTTTTTGCTGCTTGATACAAAAGGAAACCTGCACAGTTCTCCTTTACCACGGCTAATCTGCAAATCAAGTCTTTAGCACATTGAAAAACAACCTGAGTTGTTCTTTTTGAGTACAAAAGAAATCTGTCTGATTTACTAATTTACTCCAATTTAAGTGTTTTTGGATACATGGAGTTTGTTGCTAGTGGGGGACATGCAGGCTCTCATGCACAGTGAACCAGCAATGACAATTAGGGCCATGTATGCATAATCAATTCTCATACTGCAAGGGACCGGGATCGTCAGCTGGGCTGAGAGCAGGTATTTATTTACCTTCATACAGACCAGAAAAAAATTCAGTTTTTTTTTTTTATGTCATTTTGCAATACAGTTCCGGTATTTTGAAATCTTGATGATAGGATTCGCTGAGCATGGGGGTTTTGCTAAAATATTTTCTCTCTGTCACAGGAAACAAAAATTAGCAAGCTTCGCAATTTTATTGATTGTAAGATTATCTATCATATGCTTAAAAATGAGCGTGAAATTTACCAATTCCACTTTTGCATGAGCTCTGCATGTGCTCTCAGAACCAATACATTGTTTTCCTCCTTGTTGTTTGAATCATTCTTTGACGGGTTTGTGAGAAATTTATTTTGAGCTCCATTTCTGCTTAATTAATAAATATCGCAATATTTATGGCAAAAAAACAACACGTGGCAATATCTGAAATTTTTCAATTCTGTGCATCACTAGTATATTACAGCAGCTACTATTATGTCTTGTCATCCAGATCTTATTGAATCTGTTCTTCCAACCAGATCGCAGCTAAAGCATGGGCGTCTTCATTAGTTCATGCATCCATTATTACTACTTTTTTTTTAACTTTATTGTTGTTTTCCGAGACAGCAACTATGCTTTTTCAGGATGGAAGATGTATTTCGTGTCTGCATAACCAAAATCGACAATAAACATGACTACCAGACCCACCCCGAACAGCATAGTACTGAAAAGTTACTCCAGCCGGTCTCGTACTTTTGGTACTGGTACCTGGTCAATAAAAAAGAGAAAATACTGAATTTTTACCCAGTGCAGTGGAAAAGCACCCTAAGATAAAAGGGTACATCTATAAACTAACCTGTCCATAACCTAAACTCCCTCCCCTGGTATGATTTTAAACCTGTTTAAATATTATGGTAAAAATTAAAATACTCATTACACTAGTGTATAACTATCCAATCAACTACTAAACAGAAGATGATGAGAAATACACTGAGGTCTATGAGCTTAGTGAAGCAGAAAATATTTTGCTTCACTGAAGTTCCTTTCATCGACCTAGAGGTGGCGCTGTTTTGCATAATACTGAGTCAGATATTTTTTGAACTGCCATCTTTTATTCGGGTCATATAGATGATTGTGACGACATACTGGAATAAAAAAGATATTTTATGTGCTATGAATGCCATGTTTATTTTGCTCTTGTACTTTATTTTGGTGACACATTGCTTCTCCTGTTATCTTAAAGAAGCCTCCACTGCTGCAAATACATTACCCACCACTCAGTGACAGGGATGACCCCCCTGTGACCCACGTACCTCTCCCTGCATCTCCACTCCCAGGCCACAGCCGGGGAAATCCTCCCACAGTAACAGGGTCTCCTCTGTCTCCTCCCAGGCCAGACTGTCGCAGTCATCCTCAAACTCACTCTCCCGCCTATTACAAAACAGATCAAAACACCGACCTCAGATCCCGTCAGAGGGAAGATGATACCGATACAAGCTGAAAGCCATATCCCTGTTTGTGTTGACAGGGGTATTCCTGATCAGTCAAAAACACTGCCCAGCAGTATACACAATGAATGGAACAACAGAATGGAACAACAGAATAAAGATACTATATTCATCCCATGGGAAAACTGTTTTTTGCCTATCCTGTCTTGGTCGCCATGAGACATCTGAATACAGGTAAAAGTGAGTTTAAGAGTCACATTGCAGGTTCAGCCAGCATCCAGCGCCCCTAGAGCAATCCGGGGTTAAGGGGCTTGCGTGGTGTGCCAACAGGGGGATCGCTCTGCTGACTATAGCATTTGAACCAATAACCTTCCAGTGACAGCCTAACCCCAAGCCACACACCGGCCAATTAAACAGAGCACACACAGTTTTCCGCACTTGATATGCTATTATTCAAGGTTTTGTTGTCACTCACAGCTGATTCAACATCCTCTGCATTTCCTCATTGATCTGATTGGCTGATGAGGGATCTTCCCTGGCTCCGCCCCCCTCACTCTCAGAGGCGCTTGTCAGGTCGTCCGCCTCGCTGGCAGTAGCAGTCGTGGGCGGGGGGGCGTGTCTGCGCGGGCGCCTGTTCGCGGTTGACGGTGGGGTGGACACCTGTGTGAACGGAGGAGGAGCCTAAAGGTGAGGCGGGCAGGACAGAAATGGGAAGGGGTCTCCGGGGACACCAGAACCAGAGGCTACCTGGAACATCTTGATCATGTCCTCGCAGTTCCTCTGCTGGGCAACATCGCACAGCCGGGCAGTGATGTCGATCCGGCGACAGATGTCCATGTCCACCTTCATAGCCTTCTCCTGGATCTTACTGTCAAGCTCAGACAGATTCTGACAGACACAAGAGGGACCAGTCAGTTACACAGTTCATCGGGGCCGGCTAGAAAGGACAGAAGAGGCTCCACATACCAAATATTATAAGACTCGTCACAAATGAATAGCAGTCTGGGAAATTGTAATGTTTTTATTTAGCAGACACTTTTATCCAAAGTGACGTACACTTTAAAGAAGGCAGGGTCAGCCAGTCCCTGGTGCAGTGGGGATTAAAGGCCCAATGGGGAATTCACTCTGCAGACCCTGGGATTTGAACCCACAGCCTTGTGATCACAAGTACAGAATCCTAACCCACACAGCACCCCCTTATATGTGCTTAATATGCACCCTTATGAAGACTTTCCGACCCTTAGACTGGAAAGGTGATCAAAAGTCGATGTAGCCAATCCAGGATTCAGATGAGGACTGCAGGCACTACGATTACTGATTACTGATTACTGCCCAGTAACACGACTGATATTTACAGGACCGCCTACCTTCTACAGCAATGCAGGCAATATCAAACATACCATAAATATCACATACATAAGCAAGACAGACACACAAAGTGTCCCCTGCATTTCTGTGAGGAGCCCTTGGTATTCTCTGGAGGCTTTATCAAATAGCATGCCAGGGAACAAAAACAACCCCTAAAAATCTCTCTTTGTACGATGCTTAAAGTTTAGATTTCCTCCTTCTAGTAAACACTGGTCAGGTTACCACAGGGTAGCAATGAAACTGAAAACAAATGAGTCCATCGGGTTTATGGTTAGAGAGATCTACATCCTGAGGATATCAGAACAGTCTCACACTCTACTTGGCAACTGTGAGTGTAAGGCAAAGTGTTTTTGCCTACATTATGCAGTGCTGATGAAACATCACGCACACATCACAGTCAAACACTATACACTAATGCCTTTGTACAAGCTGAAACACGGTTAAAAATATCTTCAGAAATATGCACCACTAAGCCAGAGATTTCCCATAAAAGATAACATACCTTATATGTCCTGAAATAGCTTGACTGACAAGCAGATTTTCACCTTCAGGGCATAAATTTCTAAACGACATACTGAGAACAACACATTATATAATGACCCCTATTCTGATAGACAACCTTAGTCTAATTTTAATAGAAAGTTGACATGCAGAAATAAAGGCATAAATTCATATATAATTCACAAATAAAGTGCCGTTCAAACATATTTTATTCAAAAGCACAGTATTACCAGTGAGGGGACCAAAAACCGGGTGACCGATGAGCCTGAAGGAAAAGAAGGCAGAGCACGGCACGTTCTGACAGGACAGGGAGGCCAAAAGCAGCACAAGCACAGACACTCCCTCCCCAAATCAGCTCCGCGCCTCTCCCTCTCCGAGGTCACCCCTCTCTGAGAAATGGGACACCATTTTAGCAATCATTGATGTGGGAAGATGGGTGACAAAATGGGTTTAGGGCAGGCTACAGGTGTTCATGGGAACGCAGTGTGTGTAGTGATGGGGGCGAGGGGGCCAGCGTGGGACCAGGCAGGGTGTGGGGTTTGAGGCAGGCTGCGGGTGTTCATGGGAATGCGTGCATGTGGTGATGGGGGCGAGGGGGCCAGCGCGGGGCCGGGCAGGCGGCAGGCATTCATGGGAATGTAGTGCTTGTTGTGATGGAGGCAAGGGGGGCGGCATGGGACTGGGCAGGGTGCGGGGTTTGAGGCAGGCTGCGGGTGTTCATGGGAATGCAGTGTGAGTAGTAATGGGGGCAAGGGGGCCACCGCGGGACCGTGCAGGCTGCAGTTATTCATAGTAATGCAGTGCATGTGGTGATGGAGGCGAGGGGGCCGGCACGGGGCCGGGCAGTCTGCGGGTGTTCATGGGAATGCAGTGCGCATGGTAATGGGGACGAGCGTGCTGGGGTAGGGCCGGGCAGTCTGCAGGGATTGGGGCAGGTGTTCATGGGAATGCAGTGCGCGTGGTGATGGGGGCGAGGGGGCCGGCACAGGACCGGGCAGGCTGCAGAGTTTGGGGCAGGCTGTGGGTGTTCATGGGAATGCAGTGACCGTGGTGATGGGGACGAGGGGGCTGGGGCAGGGCCGGGCAGAGAGCGGGGATTGGGGTAGGTGTTCATGGGAATGCAGTGCGCATGGTAATGAAGACAAGAATGCTGGGGCAGGGCCGGGCAGTCTGCGGGGATTGGGGCAGGTATTCATGGGAATGCAGTGCGCGTGGTGATGGGGGCGAGGGGGGCGGCACAGGACCGGGCAGGCTGCAGAGTTTGGGGCAGGCTGTGGGTGTTCATGGGAATGCAGTGACCGTGGTGATGG
>JAODKM010000126.1:20446661-20472915 GCA_026780845.1 Petrocephalus sullivani
TTACCGTAACAAACCAGACGTTACCGTAACAGACCGACCAAACATTACCGTAACAAACCAGACGTTACCGTAACAGACCAAACGTCACCGTAACAGAAAGTTAACAGCAATTACGCCCATCACCAGACTTGTTTCTCCTTAATAAGACACGGCAGCACAGTAATATTCCGCATTAGTTAAATAACTGATTACAATGGCTTTCCAAAGGAAGGCGGGCCCGGCTACCTGCGCTTGTACTCGTCCCGCTCCCGCTTGACTTTGCCCAGCACGTTGTAGAGGGCCCTGATCTCGGGGGTGATGGTGTCGATCTGCACGCCGACCCCGTCCGGGTGCACCCAGGACACGCCGGGGCTCGTCACCCGCGTCTCCACGCCCGCCCCCAGCTTGCGAGTGTGGTTATAGGACCAGATGGTACCGGGCAGGAACCGGGGAGGCGGGTTGGTGGCGGCGAGCGGCCCGTTCCTGGCGCTGATGTTGGAGTTCGCCGGCGTCCCGGTCGGGGTGGCGGGTCCGAGCGTGATACTGGGGTTGGAGTTGGTGTCCGGGCCTCCGGCGCTGGGCTCCTCGGAACCCGCCGGGCCCCTGCTGCCCGGATCCAGCGTGAGGACCGTGGTGAGGGGCGGCATGAAGAGGCTGGCGGGTCGCTGTAGCGGGTTATTGGCGTTGTGGAAGGGCAGCGAGGCGGGCCGCAGCGAGATCGGCCCCACGAAGCCCGTCTGGACCCCCATCTCCTTGGTGGGCGGCTTCTTGGCGTCCCCGTCGCCCTCCAGCGCCTGCTGCAGCTGCTTCTCCAGGATCTTATTGCGCCTCTCCAGCTCATGCACTTTGGCGAGGAAGCAGCGGAAGCGCAGGTTCAGCGACTTGAGCGAGCTGATGTTGGAGCCCAGGTCGTTCCGGAGAGCCATGGCGGCGGGGGGCGCCGGGTGCAGGAAGCTGTTAATGTGGCAGTACGCGACGCCGGTCTGCGGCAGGGCGCCCAGCTCCAGCCCCGATAAGCTGGCCGCGCACGATCCGGGCTGCTCGCTCAGAAACGCCGCCGGATCGGACAAGCCGGTCGGGGACTGGAGCTGCAGCGGAGCCGAGCCCTGGCTCTGCTGCTGCTGGAGAAGCACACCGGCCCCTAACGAAGAACTCATTCTACCGCTGGAAAATCTGAAATGCTCCAGATCCGGCATGAACACGGACGTTGGTGGGCTGGCCTAGACGAACGGGTGTTTTCCCCAGCTGTGAGTGACAATAAGCTATGCGGTAATGAGATGCGCCGGTCCGGCGGCTGTCCGCGGCTCGCAAGGACGCGGCTTTGCGGCGCTCGAGGGGACCGCAGACGCTCTGCGGAGGGTGGAGAAAAAGGCGTGTCGGGTCGCCGATTTAAGTCTCGGTGCGGAAAAGGCGTCTTGCCTAAAAAGCTTCCGCAGTCTCACAGTCCACGCAGGCTGCCGCGACTCGCCGACAGAAAGCACGCCGTCCGGCTCGCCCGTAATCTGCCTTCGAAATACACAAACACGGGCTAATGCGGGACTTGGCTTTGCTACCGTAAGTACCCAAATAAGGGAACCCCTTCGTTTGTCTCCAACCGCTGTTCGTATTAAAACTCGCCTCGGTAGGCGAGTACGATCTCCGTATTTACGGTAACACGGCTTTTACGTCAAAGCATAATGAAACATTATCTGTGGCCTTTTTATATTAAATTTATCTAGCTATGCCCGCCTGGCATCTCCTCGGAGGTTATTGATACTAAAGCTGGCTTTTAAGTTTATGTACAAGTGCACTCTGCTGAGCACCTTGAGAATAATATTTTTCCTCCTTCTGACATGATTTGTGATGTATAAAAGAACGTGCAAGGATTTATGCGCAAATAAGATGTGTAAAATGTCTTTATTGAGTAGCATTCAAACAAGAGAGAGCACAGAATTCTCAAAATATTTCCTATATATAGCTTTATACAAAGGGAAAGACTGTGATGTATAAAACAGTGTTCAGTATTAAATTAACATATTAAACAGCCATTGTACAATGTGGCATTGTACATTTTTTAAAGGAGATGTGTGTGGAGCGAAGTAGACCATGGATAAATGCACTTACTTCTAGCAATCAACTATACAACACAGTTGTTTTTTATGTAGAACTATTGTTATAGCCAAGATTATTCTTATCGTAATTTCATGTGACAGTATTGGCCGTTTAGTTACATCCCCATGACAGTTAACTAATATCCATCTATTTGTCCATCCACCACTACTGCCTGTTTATTGCAGGGAACAAATCTTTATGGGGGTGGGGGATGCTGTTACCGGGACAACATGGGGAGAGACTACAGTAAAACTTCAGAATCAGACATCACTTTATTGCCAGTATGTATGAAAATACCAGAATTATTTGAGGTCCAGTGACAAACATGAAGTTCATAGCAATATAACAAGGCGTATATGAGAAATACTTCACAGAACATGTGCAAAAGTGTGACTACAAATAAGAGTACAAAAGTATACAGATGACTATTATATAGAACACAGTGCAAGACATCATAAAACAATAAATTAAACATTAGAACTAGTGCAAGAACGATTGTACTGCAAGTTGAAAGAATATTGCACGTTTGTTGTGAGACCAAAGGGGACTTGCACCTGGGTGTCGGGTTACTGAGGAGCTAGGCGGGCTTATTTATACAGGGTTGGAATGAGGTCCAGGTTATGGGCACCTAAAATCTCCCAGAGCAGCAACTCGCCGCAGGGACCTTACGATTTCCCTCGATCTTCCTCTTCTAGCATCTTGGGGTGATTTTTTTTAGGGGGGGGGGGGGTCATTAGTCATTTGGGGTGGCTTGGCCCCTTCCAGTATCCCCCCGTTGTGCCAACACTGGAGTGGAATTTAGGCCAGGCAGCACAGGCCGTGAGGCAGCTGTGTGAATCCTACCCCTGTGTTTGCTGGGGCTGCGCCCTGCATCCTCACCTGCTCTGTGCTCACCTGGGAAAGGAGATGGGGACAGATGGGGACGTAGATGGCTGCATGTGGCATCCAGGCAGGAAGGAGGGCGCGACTACAGCCTAAGGGCGAGAGAGAGAGAGAGAGAGAGAGGAGAGGAGAGGAGAGGATGCAGCAGATGTGTGCGCATTGGCAGAGCACTGCAGAGGGTGGCGTTAAGGGGAGGGCAGAAAGATGGCGAGGGAGGCATGTCCTCTTAGGAGGGACCGCAGGGGCTTTGCTGAGGAGGGAGGGAGAGCTGCCAGGGGGGGAGTGGAGCAACAGCAGCTGGGTCATGACAACAAGCAGCAATCGATGGGACAGTGTGGAGGACAGTGTACATCAGCAGTGTTGGCACACAGCTGATATCATGTCGTCAACAAATCATTAGACTTGAAACCTGAATGAGCTATGCGCTAAACTATATGCACTTGTCTGCTACTAGGAGTACAAGTCAGTATTCTGGATTAATGAGTCAAAATCTGAAATATTTGGGTCTAAACTCAATGTAGTTCTGTGCCATTGAAAGGCTTAGAGCAAGAATTCTGCTTGTCTGAGTCCCCCTGACAGGTAGGAGGCAGTGTCCCTTTGCTGGTGACAGAGTTTGTGATCCATGATCTGTTTTGGGCACACTAATGTGGTCAGAGACCCCTGGGCTTTTTGGGTTGTTTGAGGCCTCCCTACTGTTGATGGCATAGTTATCGAGCAGGGTAGGGACAATAATAGAAGCTGATGACCTGGGCTGGGGGGGGGGGGGGGTTAAAGCTTTATTAAAAAAGGTTTGTTGGGGCCTCATTTTAGCAAAGGCAGATTGGTAAACTCCACCCCCTCACCCTGACTCCCCATTCAGAGTTTATCAGATGGCTTGTGTTTGTGAGGCTGTTATGGTGGCTCTTTTGCAGAAACCAAGATTTAGTGATAAATTTTGTTACGTATACTGCGATGTTCATAATTTTAAAGAATTATGTGATGTGAACCATTACTGAAACTAGTTTCCAACAAGTGTACTTAAACTGGCAATATATTTAAATACTCTGACATGTCATTGTGGTGGTGCCTTTGGTCAGAAGGTCGCTGGTTCTAAATCCATGACTGGCAGAGTGATGTCACCGCTGGGCTTTTGAGAGTGGCCATTAACCCCGAATGTTCCAGGGGAGCTGCGCACTGCATGGCCCTGTTTTTTGATCCACCCTCAAATGTTCTCTCACCTGTGTGTGTGTGCGTGTGTTTGTGCGCAGTGTGCGTGTGCACGTGTGTGTGTATCATGGAGAGCAGAAAGGGACTAGGTGAAAAGACTATTTCCCCACAGGGGTGAATTCAGGATCACTGCACTATTAACTCTGTAATTAAACAGCATTAGCATTGCGCTCTTTGACACTTTGACACAACCTGTGTTTCTCTTCGTCTCCCTTCATGACCCAGCACACCTGGATGTTACGGCCGCCCCCCCTTTACCACTAATGAGACCTGCGAAGCCCGGCAGAGGCGAGTGTCCCCTGGAAAGAGACAATCAGATGGTAATTTGTGAGAGACACGGAACAGGAACATATATATGTAGGCAAGTATCCGCAGGAGGTTCAAATATTTGCCTTTTATACCAAGGGGCTCTGCTCCATAGCTTCTCAATAATACATCTCAATGCAGGTAGGGCTGCCCAAACTGAGGCATTGAGGCACAGAGGCACACCAGCCAGCATGCAGAAAATATCCCTCAGTGAGAGCCGGCCTGATTTCCACCAGCTATCCAATACAGTAGCGAGCCGTCCTCAGTCAAGCTAAATCGAGCCTGGCTGCTGCTCTGACATGGAGGGATGGGCCCAGGGATTCTCTGGGGGGGCACCCTGCCCCCTTCCCATGGAGCTAGATATGTGCTAAATACTGACGAGCTGTCACCATGCAGAGATGCCTGATATGAGAGAGACTGTGATACTAAGAATAAAACTATGATGCGCCTCGATATCTGTTCAATCTCCTGTTTAAGAAAAACCCAGTAGTCGGCTTTCTGGAATGCTGATGCTGTAATGTAATTTATAGAAAAGATATATTTCAGAGAATAAAAAATGCAACAAAGTATGCAGATCATGTGTTGCGGTTATCATAATGAATAACGATAAAGACAGATTCCCCCCCAGTCAGTGTGACTGTTATTGTGAAGATGCAGTCACATGATAAACCGCGAGTCATGAGTTTATGTGAAGCTGTCCATGCAGATGCACGCACACACACGCGTAAAAAAAGTGAAAATGTAAATTGAAGTAAATCATCTTGAGCAACCCCCAGCCTTGTGGCCTGTGCTGCCTGGGATAGGATCCAGGCTCTTGGGACCCTGACCAGGATAAGCTGCTTACACATGAAATGGATGGATGGATGGAGTTTTATGCAGTCTAATAGATGGATGCATGGATGGATGGATGGATGGATGGATGGATGGATGGGTAGAGTTTTATGCAGTCTGATAGATGGATGGGACAGATGGGACACAAAAGAAAACATTTAAAAGAATGCAAATAAACAACAAAACAGCTTTACAAGAGAAACTTTTCATCATTAAAACAGTATTTGTCATTTAAAAATATAATTACTAAGTGTGGAGTCCAAGGACATGATGTTAGGCTCATTGGTGTCTCTAAATTGCCCATAGAGTTTGTATGTGGAGGATATGTGGGACTGGGAGTCCACGGCCTTGTGCCCTGTCCTTCCGGGGACTGATTTCAGGCCCCTCTACCGCCCTGCCCAGGATAATCAGTTACACGATGGATGGATGGATGGATAGATGGATGGACATATTAATAAAATTATGTCTACATAGCATGTAGAAGCCACTGCTGCTCAAACAGAAGCAGCACTTTGGCAGATGGGCAGAGGCAGCCTTGAGAGAGAAATCCATCTATCTTCCAGCCACTTGCTGTGGTGTAGGAGCCAATCACAGGCAGCACAGAGTTGGAGAGGATCCTGCATGGGATGCCAGTCCGTATGGGTAATTGAGAAATGGAAATTAGAGTGAGTGCAGGTCTCTGGACTAGAGGAGAAAATCCACATGACACTGAGAGAACATGCAAACTTTCACACGCAGAGCCACCACACTGCGCATAAGAGGAGTAATATGCAAGAACAATTAATGTTAATTTATCTGCTCATTTTCCATACATGTTTAACAAATCTCAAAGTTCTATGAAGTAAAATGGCAACCAGCAAAGTTGATTAAAAGTAACAATGTTTTGAATCCTCTTAAAGCTCTCAATAGTCTGTGGCGCCCCCAGGTGGTCAGGGAGGGTGTTTCATAGATGAGGGGCGCCAGAGCAGAAAGGCCAATCACCCACAGTGCTGAGCTTAGTCCTGGGGCGTAGAAGGTGATTGGAGTTTGTAGAGCAGAGGGATGGTGTTAAGGGTAGTAGGGTATGTAGTTCTTTCGGGCAGAGGGGGGCATTGCCAAGATGCACTGGTGTGTAAGCAGCGAAATCCTGGGGGAGATGCGAAGCCAGTGACGTGAATGAAGAATGGGTGTAATTTGTTCATGTTTTTCCACTCATCGGGATCCTTGCAGGGTTGTGATAGGTTGCTGGTTCAAATCCCAGGGTCACCAGAGTGATGTCACCACTGGGCCCATGAGAGGCCCCTAAGCCCCAATTCCTCCAAGGACTGTCTGAGCTTGCCTTCTCAAAAATATACATTTCTTTCTCTTTGGATAAACCGTGTCAGCTGAGTACGTTAAATGTGTTCTGAGAGGTTGTGTTTTTGAAGACTTAAGCGTGAGACAAGGCGTGTTAATTGCTTAAGGCTTTGATCTCATCTTCACAGGGACTTCAGAAGTCTGGGGAGGAAGTGAATCCTCATGAGAACGGATGGCTGCTTTGTATTCGATATCACGGAGAGGAAAAGCAGCGATTTCACAACACGGAGCAGACGTCACCCTGCCACTGTGCATCAGAAGAGGTGCAGGTGACACTTTTATGTGTGAATTACATGATTGCTTGGAGGCCGTTTGACGCTTTCTGGTGTTTCAGGTGAAACAGGACGACTTCGCCTTACAGGAAAGTGAGAGTAAGGCTCGTGTTTGGAGCGGCACACTGGTTCTCGGGGCACACGCATGCACCGCTGCGGCGCTGACCTCACTGACAGTAAGAGGAGTGAACGGAAACCAAGGTTTTGTGAGATGAAAAGGGTAGAAAATGAGAATTAGCAGCCCTGTGAGATCTGGGATGGCGGAAAGGGCAGAGCCAGCCTCTGAGTTTATTTTGGGGCACAAGCAGCATAATTTTCAGAGAGACTGGTGAAATGGACAAGGAGGGGAATGAAAGTACACAACCACACAGGAGCAGTTTCTTCATCCCCAGAAATAACTGACCAGCATCATTTGCTGTACTGCAGCTGCTCGTCTTCAAACCCTGCAACACTACTGTAAATACAGTTACAATCTTATTCTGATACGTGATGCACATTATTGCTGTTGGCACTTTATCGAGATTGTTGTCTTGCATGTAATCTATATATGGCTTGTATATGGTGTATTGTGTGTATATTGTCTGTCTGTTGAAAGGGACCATGGGCCGGGATCATATTCTTTGTGTGAGTTAACATACTTGCCAATAAATCGGATTCTGATGTTATCTTACAACCGCGTGAGTCGTTGGGTGCGCACAGAACTCGGTACTTCGCCAAACTACATTTATGCAGCGGCTCCCCCTAGTGGCGGAGAGGTATGTTAGCGCTTGCGTTGTTGGAGTACAAAAGTGAAACGTAAATGTGTACATTCATTGGATGTGGTTTCTTCTGGTATATAAATTGACTCAGACATCCAGGATTGCTAGTGTCACAGCAGTGAAAAAATATTGTTCTGGGAAGTGGGGAGCGTGGCTGTGTAATGGTACTGTTGTCTCACACGTCCATTTCCATGATGCATGTCAGACCTCCCCAAGTTGGGCATTTCCCCTCCAGTCCTCGCACAACTGAGCAGAATAAGTGTTGGGATGGATGGAGTTTTGTTGGAATATTAAGAGTAATTTGGCCTCACATCAACTCTTAATGTGTCTGTGGGTCCTGGGAAGCTGGTCCCTCTCAAATGACCCTAAATATGAGCAAAATGTAATACTTGGCAATAGATCATTTTTAAAACCAATTACTTGCCTCACTAATATAAAGTACCAAAGGATGATCTGATTATGAAAACCCATTATTGTGGGAGATTGATCAAAGAGGCTGATGGAGATAAAACAGTAGGAAGAAACAGCCTTTATGGCACCTGGTCCTGATGCTCCTTTGAATCTCTGGTGTGCGTCCAACATTACTTACTAAAGTTAGGCCTTACATCAGTCCAGGTCACATCATTCATGGCATTACCCCTGATACTGTGAAATGTTAAGCCACCTTCATGCCATTGACTTGACCATGTGACTGACCCCACCAGATTCCCCAAATGCTTTGGAATATTCCATTAGGCTCTTGTTATACAGGGGGTGTATGACTGTGGCATGCATTTGTTAGCTCAGTCTAGCCACACATGACCAGCTGCATTCATATGTGCCTCACTTGTACACTGCTTCGGACAGAAGCACATCAAGTAAATGGTGATTATCTAGCACAGTTAGATAACATCCATCTACACCAACAGCCATGGTTAATCAAGCATTACTTTCCCCTTCAGTGTTAGACAGCTGTACCCATCCCTGACAAATCCTAAAATTAGTGACTAACAGAAGCCATGTTGGTCTGTCCTTTGCACTATGGAGTACCATTACATTAGGCAGATAAGCATGTTCTTGCATCAGCATTAAATGTAATGTTTAACAGTGCTCCATTGAGTGTCGAGAACATGAAATGTTAAAAGAGTAAATGCAACCCTCCACAAGAAAGGACATGCACGCACACACAATTCCCTTAATTTGTGAAAATCTAGTGTAAAGCATTTGCCATGCAGCTAGGGTGAAGTACAGTTCTGTACAAAGTAGACAGACAAAAAATCCAAGGAAGAATTCTGGAACTTTATTCTGCAGGATTGAATGCAGCAGACTGAAATTCACTGTTCAGGTTAGCCTCACACTGTAGGACAGAAATGGTACAAAAAGTATTTGGTCTTCAGTTTGCTGACCACCTTGCGAGTCATCCAGATGGAGGAAGGAAAGGTCATGTGACCAGCAGGGCTCTACTCCTTGGAGGCCATGTGAGCCATGAGATCAATGACACGGTTGCTGTAGCCAAACTCATTGTCATACCTACAAAGACAAAATGCAGACAGTTACAAGGAAATGGCCATGTCAAACACCAAGTGCCACAGGACTGGACCAAGCAGCTGAACATCAAGGTTTGCCTTACATACCATGAGACCAGCTTGACAAAGTTGTCATTGAGTGCAATACCAGCACCAGCATCAAAGATGGAGGAGCGGCAGTCTCCATTGAAGTCGGTGGACACCACCTGGAACAAGAATCCATTCAATAAAGACTAGGACAAAAAACCACCGCACACTAAATTTCTATGCAGCTGGGTGCATTTTACTGGGGCAACGCCACAAATACCATGGTGGTGTCTTTGCCAAGTCACCATGTCCTTTAGCATTTATTCCTACACACCTGATCCTCTGTGTATCCCAGAATGCCCTTCATGGGTCCCTCAGAGGCAGCCTTGACCGCCTTCTTGATGTCCTCATACTTGGCCTGAGGAGAAAAAAGCAAGCTAAGAAATGTCCTTCATTTTTTTTTTTTTTTTTTAAGGATTACATTTAAAAAAGAAAAAACCCCCACATGACACTTTACTTACTGGCTTCTCCAGGCGGACTGTAAGGTCGACCACCGACACATTGGGGGTAGGCACACGGAAAGCCATACCAGTCAGCTTCCTGTGATGTTCGGAGCACATGAATGTCAGGGACACATTTAAAATTCCTATACGAAAGGAATTCCACAGAAAGTCAGTACTGGTACCAACCCATTCAGCTCAGGGATGACCTTGCCCACTGCTTTGGCAGCCCCAGTAGAAGCTGGGATGATGTTCTGACCAGCACCACGTCCATCTCTCCACAGCTTGCCGGAGGGCCCGTCCACAGTCTTTTGAGTGGCTGTGATGGCATGCACTGTGCTCTGAAAGGGTAAGGGGGTGCAGTTAGACACGTCACCCCCCCGCCCCACCTTGCTATAGCCCATCTGAAGCTGGTCCTTACCATGAGCCCTTCAACAATGATGAAGTTGTCATTGATGACCTTGGCTAGTGGAGCCAGGCAGTTTGTTGTGCAGGAGGCATTACTGTTGGAGAGAGACCGACAGCCTTACCACTCATGCACCATGAACAGTCCAAGTGTGCAATGAGTTCACAAGAGAAGCATCTGCATACAGAGGGGAGGGTTACCTGACGACCTTGAGGGAGTTGTCATACTTCTCATGATTGACACCCATCACGAACATGGGGGCATCAGCACTGGGAGCGGAGATGATTACCCTCTTTGCGCCTCCCTTCAGGTGAGCCTACAGAAGACTGACAGTTCTGAATTTGCTCAGGAAAGGGAGCAGACTGCTTGGCTGTGACTCGGACACTTACAGAGGCCTTCTCTGTGGTGGTAAAGACTCCTGTGGACTCCACAACATAGTCTGCCCCAGCCTCACCCCACTTGATGTTAGCGGGGTCACGCCTGAAGGACAGGAGGAGATGCAAGGTGATTCATCTGCCCAAGTCAGCAGAGGCCAAGCTAGCAGCAAAGGCGAGCTGGACACCCACTCGTGGAACACTGAGATCGCCTTTCCAGAGATGAAGAGCTTGCCACCCTCAGCCTTCACTTCCCCTTTGAACAGCCCGTGCGTAGAGTCATACTTAAACATGTACACCTGCAGGGTAGAGGACAGGCAGACGGGCATTGTCACCAACGGGAGACAGTCAAGCAATTCATAATGTGAGAATTTCTGCAGGGTGCCTGCTTCTCACCATATAGTCCAGATCAATGAAGGGGTCATTGATGGCCACGATATCGACCTTTCCAGACTGGAAAGCGGCACGGGTTACCAGGCGGCCGATGCGACCAAATCTGAAAATCAAAACCCATTAATGAACATGGACACTCGCCAGACTGGAGCAAAACCCCCATATATATTCATCCCCTCCCAAACCGATCACTTTAATGAGTGCTGGCTGCTTGCATTGATGTTCGAAAAAACCCAGGCAACCGCTAAAGGAACAACCATCCATTCCAGGGTTCTCATCTGGCCACTAGATTGCGCCAAAGCTCCACAGCACGCAGTCAACACTGCAGAACTCCCAAAGGACCACTCATACAAAATGCAAGACGGCAGACTACCGGAATGACGGCGTCGCCGCGTAAGGTTTTCCACTGGCCACTGAATACAGCACTCCTTTGATGAGACCCGACTCAAAAGGCCTTTCTGAACCCCAGCTACATGTAAAGTTTCACTATATCCCTTCAGAAGAGCCGCTTAACCCTTCCCAGAAACCCCTTAGACTAAAAGCCCAACACCCTTGTATCAAAGAACCCCAGTCGAGAAGTGCGTTATCCATGACCGATGCCCCAGAGAGATGACTGTAGCACTGACGCCGAAATGACGCAGGGTTCAGACAGGCAGCGCTTCATTAAACAGCGGAGGAGCAAAGGTCACCGAGCGGCTCCATTTCAGGACCCGAAGTGCAGAGCCTGCGGCGGGAGGCGAGCGATTGCGACACGGCCTGGAACATCCTTATAGCGCCCGAAAAGGTGGTGAAGCCAGGCGCGGATTCCAGTTAATAAGGGGCAGGGGGCATTTGATAAACACTCCTAGGGAGCACTTAAGCTTCTCAGGCATAGACGCCAAAACCATCGGAAGTATAGGGGGGACCCCCCATCCACTGCTGTCCGACACTGAACAGGGCAGCCAGTAAGTGCTCTTAGACCCCCCCCCCCAGGCACCATAAGAAGCTAACAATAAGGTCAGGCTGGAAGGATAAAATTAGAGAAAGAAACGTGATCGCCGGCGGAGAGGGAAGCGCTGCGTGGGAGATGGGGACGTGACTGTCCGCCACGCTGGGCGCTCGCAGCCTCCCGGGGCTGCTCCCATGGGTGGGGACATTCAATTAACCTTCTCATCTTCCAGGATAAAGCCGCCAGGCTCTCGTTAAAACCCCCCAAAATAGTGGCGTGTGCGGCGTGTCGCTGCGATCCGTCGCCGGAAACTTACCCGTTAATTCCAACCTTCACCATTTTCTCGGGTTTGGTCTAGTGCGCTGAAAGAGAGACACATTAGTCATTTCCTCCTCGGCGGGGAGAGGAGCGACGGCGCACGGCGCAGCCTTAGTCAGGTTACCGCATGGCTCCCAGTCCATGAGAGCACGTTTCAGGCCTCATGCATGCAAATCGGATCATCCATAATAGATCTAACCTGCTAACCTGCTGACAGACATGCTGACCCAGCACTCCGCTGCGACGGGACCAAACCCTAACCCTCCTTCGTTAAGATAATCGCGCAACAGTTTCGCAAACCAAAGTTAGGCAACTGCGCCAGCAAAAAAAAGCTTTAATTTACATATAGCGATCGCATTATGTGCTGGCGGATTCAAGGAGCCTCTTGATCAGCCGAATGCAAACAAGCCCCCGGAGGAAGGCAGCTGCGTAACGTCGCCATTGGGTCCCATCCGGAGGCTTAGACGGAGCGAAAGCCTCGGCACTCGCACTATCACCCAGCACAGTCAATCCTGCACAAAAGTACACCCCGCTTCTAAAAGCACACCCTACACACCAATTAACCCCAAACAGCGGCATTTCAGTTTTTAAGAAGCAGCATTTATAAACATGCCAACCTCCGCGCAGCATTATACAGCCACCCCGAGCGTCACCTATCCTAGCATTCAGCCTTAGACAGAGACCCGCATTAACCGCGGCGTATTACCGATCACGAAGCGTCCACGGTCCCGCAGTGTGAGTGGGCCGGATCCGGGCGAGCTGTCACCTTTATTCCCGGCTCGGGACACGCCTCCTGACACCACAGGCTCGCAATGTCAAGGTCATCGCCATCATTGGGAGGGGGAGAGGAAGCCCGGCCCGTCCCTCCCCCGCTGCCCGGTAATCTTCCTCCACAATACAGCCTTCCAAAGATCGTCTTTCAGCTAAACATAACATTTTCTTTGCATGTCATTATATGGCGTATAGTTTAATGCACGTTTAATTTCAATAATGATCGAATCCTTCCTATGGTCCGATCAACGTTGCCGACTTTGGTCAGGGGGAGGAGATTTCCAATTCCAGACAAGTCCGCACACTCATTAACATGCATGTCACAGTTTTATTACCATGTAAATAGTTTGTATGGTTTTGCAAAGCGCCCAAAGCCTTCGATGCAGCTAATTTTAGGTTTATAATGGAATAATACAGATTTACCGTAAGATTTCTTATACGAGCGTGAGTCTGAAAGCGAGTCACGGCAGATGCGTGAGAGTTGGCGACCCCGTGTAATTCAGTAACACGTACAATGCAAACTTTACCAAAGTATTATTTTAGGACATATCATTGCTTCTTATTAAAGCTCGCCGTAACGTTAAATCACAAATGAAGAAATGTATGCATTTCTTAGGGTGTTATACTACATGCAATACGATGTGTATTTGCTAGTTGCAAGAAGGGAAGGGGAGGGGGCGGGGGCAGATCACCGAAATATGGAGGAAATAAATGATTGTCCGGGTGTTTAAATCTGTTGCATGTATTTCTTGGCTTTAAAAAAGATACTTAAATGTTAATAGATGCATGAATGGGATGGTTTTATGAAGTAGTTTTAAGTCTGGGTGAAAAAAATCTTGCTCATATAGTTACCTACAGTTATATTGTCAGATAGACCTATTCTAATCGGCTGCAGCCCGAACCTAAATATGTTACGTCCCTAGTTAACAACTTTAAACTTTTCTATACTTTTTATAACGTAAACAAAATCGAACAACAAAACGCGTACTAAAAAAACGGTAATAATGATCAGGTGATCAGCAGAAAAGGACAAATGCACGCTTGAACAGGGAGTTCCTTGCGGAGGAGGCGGGATGCACGTAGGATGATTTGCAGGAGGAGGCACGCCGCCGTGCGGCTCTGACCTTCTCCCGAGCGGCACGCAGACTGCGAGAAGGATCAGATCGCTTTCTTTCGGGGGGTGACATTTAACAGAAGGACCATGACCCCCCCTTTTCACCTTCTCTCCCTCGCGCTGTCCCCCTCTTTCGGGGATGCCGGTAGCCAGAATCGTTATGAATCAGAACAGGCACGGCCGCACTTTGTGCTGTCAATTAATAAAGTGTAATAAAAATCTGTTAGGTCAGGGAATCGTGCATTCTGTTGTACTTAATCTGTCGTGGGAGTGAAGGACCGCAACCTAACGGATTTCGATTGTGTTTAAGTGGAGTTATAATGCGTCTGTTCTGTAACTGTAACAGTAACTGTAATGCTCTTCACTGGTATAACTTCTAAGATGACCCCCTCCTCTCATTCCCCGGATGCCCTGCATATGTTTCCCGAGGTGAAGTAAAGGTCAAACTAAAAGTAACTCAGACAACCTTTTTAGAGGATGGCAGTGGGTGCCCATGGCTGATACTTATATTCCCAGAATCCTCTGCTCCAGGCATGTGTGCACTGTACAATTTCAGTTTTACTGATTGGTGATCATTTTAAGCAGTTATCAGATTGTCCAATTTTTTGCTGATGGATCAAAATATTTTTTGATTCAATATAAGACAAAGTCTTTAAACTGGTGAACACCAAATGTAGCTTTTTCAAAAAACATAATTAAGTAAAGTCAGTAGCAGTACTGATTTCCTAATATTTTCTCAAATTCTTTCCAAAAAAATACATTTAAAATGTAAGCAGTTGATTCTGTATGCAAACAAAAACAATATGTCATATAAGCTTCCCACAGGTAAAACATTCTTTGTGATCTTTTGTCAGAATTCCATTCATCCATCCATCCATACGTTCATCTTTCAACTGCTTTTCTTGGTAATGATCATCAGGGGCCTAGAAACCTGTACAAGGGAGCATAGGGCACGAGACAGGAGAGGAGAAATCAGTCTGTCACAGGGCACACACACACACACAATGGGCAATTTAGAGATGCCACTTTGACTAAACACTGGTATTTCAACCAACATGCTCAAGCAGACACCTGGGGAAGATTATGAACTCCACATAGAGAGAGCGCTGGGGCCCGATATGAGCCTGAAGCCCCCAGCCTTGAAAGGGCTTAGCCTGAATGGGCCGCTTCTCAAGTCTCAGAGGTGCTGATGGGTTACTGTGAGGAGCACATTGCCAAAGTAACAAGCTCAGATTTCTGCTGTTTCATTGAACAAACTTTAATTTAACGGCATTCAACTGATGGCAAACGTTCAAAGAGACCTTTATTTATCACAAAGAAGAGAAACCTTTACAAGTCTGACTGCACATACTGGTAAACTTAGGTTCAGGCATGTTCTTCACTGTTCATTTTTCCAAGCCAAACTTGTCACTCCTCCTACATTAACATACCAAATGAATTCAGAATACAATGTTTAAGTGACTTTTTCAGCAGCAAATGTAAACAAAGAAGTAAACTAACTTTCAGGATTCAAAAGATTTTTAATGTGTATGGAATGAATTTTCATGTACAATGACGGACGACAGCTATCAGTAATAGCAATATAGAATTACTGCAGTGTACATAAAGCAAATTTAACAGCAATAATTTAGGAAACATGAAACATTTTTATATATCACTTAAGCCAAAATAAAAATAAGCAAAAATATGACAGAAAGTGACCACTATATTACAGAAATTCAGATCTTTTAACGGTTATTAGTACAATTATGTCACGACACACAGGGTTTTCCGTCTGGCCTTTCCTCTGTCCCAGCAGTGTATCTGCTCAGCCTTGATCCAGTATTGGCCACAGAAATAATGACACTGAATAGAGCCTGGCCCTCATCCCTGGCGCTGCCTGTGGTCTCATTGCAGCTCCCCCAGGCAGAACCTCACCTCGCTCAGTCTCTAGCAGCCCAAGCCGCTCAGGGAGCCGATGCGGTCCAGCTTCAAGCCAAAGCAGCCGCGGTTCCAGCCCCTCCTCGCCCTGTCTGGCGAAGCCCTTTTCTGACTGGCTATAGCTCCCCGGAGGAGGCGGGTCCAAGCGCTATCGCTCTCGGCAGGGATATCGATCCATTTAGGGTACTCTGCGACCTTTAACCCCGAGCTGAAGGGCTGCGGCTCTTCCATTGGACCGCTCACTAAATTCTCAAGGTCGTCAAGGGTCAAGAGGTCATTGTAGTGTTCCAGAAACTGTTCAACAAACTAAAGGAAAGGTAAAGGAGGGGGAAACAGAGTCAATAAATGGACGATGCTTACACAGTACATATAAATGCCGAATATAACCATAGTCACAGTGCTGGCAATGTTATTTCAATAAGCAGTGCATTAATTTATAGCAGGCTGTTAAATATCAATGCAATTTGCCAGACGTATCGGGGTCCTCCCATGTGTCAGAAGGTGTCTACATGCCTGCATTGCATCGCTGGGGTTGCGGAGCGCACGACTCTCTGAGTGCTGCGCAGGTATTGCGAGGAGCAGGACTGCGAGGATGAAGGCTGCGGACATGCTGGACCAGGACCACGGTGTGAGGGGGGTAAACACCAGAAAAAAAGCCGGGTTTCTCTGAGCAACTGAAAAACATGTAGAGCATAACAATCACAGAGACACGGACTGCCACAGAAACTTACAGGAAATCATATTCCCACCAGTGATTATTGCAAAAAAAAATCATTTAGCACTGCTGATATTAGCTCTGAAAAAGAATCAATTTAGATAAGCATGGAAATCTATAAGCACTATGTTGGTGAGAAAATGGTGAGTGAGTGAGGTGCAGCGTGGATCCCTCACGCCTGATGCTCTCCCAGCTGGAGCCTCCTCCCAGCCCTGCACCTGTCACCCAAGGCATACCTACAGCGCCACTCACCTTCCCTCCTTGTGGTCCCCTGAGAATCCGCGATCTGGCAGCTGTTGTCTTGCTGTTTCACAGACTGCGTTCCATGCCTCCCTCCCTCTCTATCTCTCCCTCCTTCTCTCTCTCTCACTGCCTCTCACACACTTTTGGCACCCACTGAAAGCCTCTCGCTCGGCGATGGTGCAAATGCACCGTGGGCTCTGGTCGGCTCGGCGTGCCGTTGGTCTCCGTGTCTGTGTGTTGGCTGTGAGCGAGGGAGCCCGTGTATATAGCAGCTGATCGGCCCACCCCCCACCCTCTGCTCTCTCTGCACAAAGGGGCGCTGCCGCAGCTGGGTACGACGTGCCACACGGCCGGAGGGGCCGGCAGTCACAGGTGGCCGTGGCGTTTACCAGAACATGACATCATAAGATGGGTACAGGCGCCCACCAGGGTCAGGGCTTGGCCAGGGCAGGCTGCCTCTCTGGGCCCCCTGACAAAATGATACCTCGGGCCCCACTTGGGTTGGCACTTTCAAGCTAAAGAAATACACACCCCACTCATAAATAATTTGTCAAGCCGAAGCGGGGGTCCCTCTGCCAAATAGGGGGGGTATAGAATGCTGGGTCCCCTGAATCTGCCAGGTGGCACATGCCACTGCGCCACCCCCAGGGGCCGGCATCCTGGCATTCACGCTGAGGCCACCCCCACCCCCCCACTACCCCTACATCTTTCTTTGCCCCCTTGTCACTGCCCCTCTCCGGTAGGGGCACAACGCTTCTGGCGTCATACCTCCTGCCATCCCGGACACCAGCACCACACCGTTAAGCAATTACAGGAAGTAGTTTTTGTTTTTCTCTAGTAATCCAGCAGCATTGGGGGAAATTGTGAGAGAGGTGTGGCAAGCCTTGCTTGAGAGCCCCAGTGCCAGGGATACGGGTCACGACTCTGAGCCCCATGGCTACGCCGTAAAGATGGCCGCCCGCCTGCTCACAGCCACCCTGCGCTATCGCTAGCTTAATGCCGCTTGTAGCAAAACTAGCTAAACACACTCTAGTGTTTTTTTACCTTTAATTTTAACTATTGGCACTGTCTGTGCGGCCCGGCCACACTCCCCCCGTTGAGTTACAGTCTGTCAGGACCATCTGCCGTCCCTGCGCCCACGGCCTCCACGCCGTCCCAGCTCTGCTGCCCGCACACGGCGTCCAACACAAACACCGGCCATCGGCGGTGATGTCACATGCCGGCCGGACATATTGCCAGAGTCGTGTTTGTTAAAAAAAACAAAAGCTGGGTAAATGTTACACACAAAGAAATGGGCATTTTTATAATCGCGCACTTGGCGTAAGCTTTATTTGTGCAACAGCGGAGCATCCCTGATTGTCTGAGCCGCCTAATGAGAGGTTTTACACCAACAGCTCCTGACAGGGACACATCATGAGATCTCACAGACTCCTGTGGCGTGCAGGAATTGTGTGACGGCAGCCGGCTGATCCTGCCGCTGGTCGCCAGTCAGGCGACAGACGAGACGGAAAAGTTGTCATTTTTCCCATCCGTGTTTTACATAACTTGCTCACAAAGATAGGAGAGCGAATAATTGGCCTTCGCCATGCTCGCTGTCATTTACGAGATGGAGGGAGCACAGGCGAGTGGGAGGCGTGAGTGGGCGAGAGCACATTAACAAAAGACGGAGGGGGGGGGGTGTAAGTACACTGCAATGAAACGTCGAGGCAGAGCGTGCAGTGAGATAAGGTGTAGGGGAGCAATGTGCATGGGTAGGAGGAAAGGTAGGAGACAAAGGAGAGGAACGCGAATGAGAGAATGGAGACAATGAGCAGCTAAGGCATTCAAAAAGGACCTCATTTGCAAACAAATCCTCCGTCTTATTGCTTAATTATGAATACGCCTCAATACAAAGAAAATAATTAGTGCGCACATAATGTGTAGGCTGTAAAAACAGAGGTGGATCCACCCCCACCCCAAACATCTGTACTAACCGTCAGCAGCCGGCAGGCAGCAAAGTATGAAACGAGCTCCAGCCAAGTCTCGCCTCACTGTCCAAACACTGACAGGGCTAACGAGAGAATTAACGAGTTACGCGCAGAGGAGAAATAAATCCGGCCACCATGAAGTCATCCCTGTCCAAAGAGACGTCCCTGGGAATGTACATTTGTCAGCCTAGTGGTGCTGTTGCCTGAGGAGACAGTGTTGCCCAGGAACTTCGTTATTGGAGATCATGGATTGGTTTCCCACAGAAGCTGATCACAATCAGCTCACCAAGGGCCGTTTAGGGAGAAGAAGCATCACCCAGGAACTCCAGGCACTTTCAAACAAGAAAAACTAAGCTTTACTGAATTGTATTTTTCATCCGAGTTTATTCCCAGTTGTGCGACACCAACAGCCCCTGTACCCCCGCCAGCCCCCACGCACATCGCAAGCTGAACCTCATCTCCAGCGGCACCATGATCCCAAAACAGGAGAGTGATAAACATCAAAGCAGCAAACAGTTTGACAGGAACTGGTCATGAGGTGAATGCAAATGCACATGATCAAATTGACCCTTTAGTTTTTAATACAATAACGATTTACTGACAGCAGACAATGTTCATCATAGCAAAACACCAACCTCAAGGCACCTCCTTTCGGGGCTGAAATATGGAGATGGGTGAACTACAGATATGCAAGAGAAGAGCGGGGACTTGACTCATGCCGTTTTATTGGTCAAAACAGAATAAGCTCATAATACATGGTGACAATTAGTGAAAGAAGGAAAAAAAAAAATTAAAAAAAATATCGCTGCACAAGACACAGAAATAAGTTACAGGAGGAAAGAAAAAAAAAAATTGGATAAAAGCGGATGGAAGAGTGCTGAAGCTGGGGCATCAGTGCCGGAGGCGAGAGCGGCGTGTGGAGCGGGAAATGGGGGTGGTCACCTTGGGGGTCTCGCAGTCAGCCAGCACGGCCCCTGGGGGAGAGAAGATCCCGCAGTGACGCACACAAGCATACGTGGCGCGGGCGGAGCCCGAAGGTGTAGGGGGGGGCTGGCAGAGCCTCACCTTCTTCGTCATCTCCCTCCTCCTCCTCCTCCTCGTCACTGCTGAAGGTGATGCGGGCCTTCTGGGGAGCTCGCCGCCGGGGCTTGGGTGTCACAAAGTCGCTGGTGTCCAGGCTGGCTCTCCCTTTGCCTGAGAAGGACGGAGACGTGGCGCGGGGGCTCTAGTGAGGTGCGGGGCAGGGAAGGCAGAGAGGAGGCCCCCGCCCTCGGCGTAAGGAGGCGGGCCCCGGCACTCCTACCTCGTGTGGGCCGGTGGCTCCTCTTGCCCACAGCCCGCTGTGTGAAGGGGCCTGGCTGGGTCTCCCCAGCCTCCGGAAGACCGTCCGCCTCGCCACTCTCCACATTCTCCAGGCCCCGCGTGTGCACTGCTGTCAGTTTCTTCTCAAACTCCTCCAGCTGGGTCTGATAGGGCAAGAAAGTGTAGCACGTGTGCAGGGGAGGGGGTTAAAACTCCAGCCGGCCTCCCCAGCACTGCATGAGTCACCATGAGAGCTCCGGGATCTTGGCGAGCAAGTCATTAGAGGCTCCTGCTAGCATTAGAGGTTCTCACTAGCAAGCTCCAGCTGAAGCAGCAAAGACCCCCCCCAGAGCCCCTGACCTTGAGCTGGGGCTTGGCCCCCCGGCGCAGACGGGCGGCGATGGCCAGCAGGGGCTGATAGACGCCGGGCTCAGAGAGTTTGTCGCTGTAGCATTCCCAGCATTCTTGTAGACGCTTGAAGCTGCGCTCACACATGGAGAGCAGCGAGAGGGACATGGCCAGGTCACACCACTGCCGCTCTGTCCTGGGGGGAGGGGGGGCGCGGAGGGGGGCTCAGACACCACAGCAGGTTCCGGAAGCCTCTCTTGACACGGTGCCAGGGTGGCTGCTGACATGTCACATTACAGCAGAGACCCACGACCAGCAGAGCCAAGGGCGATTGGCCACTCACTTTGCCGTCCTGAATCGCTGGCACAACTTCTCCACCAGGCTCTCAGTCTGCTTCTCTTTGGTGATGTAGGAGAAGATTTGCCTGCAGGGAGCACAGAGGAGACACGAGTGGCTCAGTCCGGGGCGCCGTGTGCCAGGAGGAGCGTGGAGGTGCTACTGGCGACCGGCGTACTCACTTCATGATGGTGTGGAAGTCTTCCTCGTTCATGCCACGCTGCGGGTCTGACAAGCGGCTGATGATGTCTGGCAGAAGGTTGTAGATGGCATTGTCCTGTAGCATCAGACACGCCATGAGGACACAGAGGCCGCCAAGGGACAGTGATCATGAACGGCACGGCAGCATTCACAAAATCCGGCCACTTACGAACACTCTCCCTGAGGGTGTAAACTCCTGTATGCAGTGTTACAGACGTAAATCACAGGCATGTGAAAGCAGAACAAGCAATGCACATTCAGAGGCTGCTACACTTTCAGCAGCAATCAAGATGGGTATTAAATTTATAATTATGCCACCGCTAAATATCTACGGGAAAACGGGGAACAACACACATTCAGTGAATGCACAGAACGAGTATTATTCTTGAGAGAAGTTCACTGAAGAGTCACCAAGTCAAAGCCACAGAGATGAGCATTAAGAATCACCCAACAAACTAAGCTTACTCACCATAAAGTTGTACTAAAATTAAGTTTCAATTAAACTTGTTAAAGGAAATAAAATCCACACAACAGCACCAGCACAGTCGGCTTCACAGTATACTAGTTTCCAGCTTACTACATTTGACTCCAGATTAAGGGGGTAGCTAGTTGATTGTTCATTTCAGTTTCCATCGGTCACAGGACAAAAGTGATTGTACCACGCGACAAACTGTCCCACCCCCCAGAGCTGGGCTTGACCCACGGCTCGCAGTGCTTGTTGGTGAGAGGTGGGCCATCGACCAAATACTGACGTCTTGAAAAAGGTGGGGAAGCTCAGGAGAGGCACTGGGATGTTAGCCAGCACATGGTCGGCCCCTGCCCAATCTGCCCAACCCCTGCCCAATCTGAGGCGCTCGCGCTGCAGTCAAGGCCCACGGCCAAGACCGAGCCCTGGGATCTCTGAGATAACAGCCTCGGCATCTTTGGGCCGACCGGCTGCTTTATCAGTGTAGGAAACCACTGCTCCCCAGAGCTGTGGCCAAACAAGGGCAGAAAGCCCCACTAAATCACTCCCACTCTCTGCTGTGACACCCTGGGTTAACAGATTAATGACTGTTTGCCTTTCTGCGGCACACAGTTAACATGTGCGGCTCAGACCCCATTAGGCAGTGCTTAAGCTTGCCCAACAGTGGGGGGGGGGAAAAAGGTCCACCGCACTGGCCAGCAGAGTACAGACTCATGGAGAACCCCTTCTGTTTGATTTAGGACGTTACTGCATGATAACATTCACGCGTTGGCCGACTGCTCAGAGTCAGGCTTCGCATCACTCTCCGGCGGCAGGTTTACACTGGCTGTTTAACGTACTCGCAGGCATCCCATTCCACACCGCGGCAGTTCCAGCATTCAGCGTGCAGTCAGGATGAGGCTGCCTCCGTACCTTGGTGGCGAGCTCGTTGAAGAAGTTGAGGGCCAGGCTGGCGATGAGCGGCTGGGGGTCAATGAGCAGCACGGCCACCTCGCTCACCTGCCCCTTCACCTTCAGCACGTCCTTCAGCACCAGCTGGGTAAGCACGGTGACGGCCGTCTGCCGCACTGCTGGGCTGTCGTCGCTGAGCCTGCCACGAGCAGAGTCATACCATACTGCCCCAGAGAATTCCCAACACAGACAGCTCAAGGAAGGAGCCACAGTGTAACCAACTGCAGTCACCATGCAGGGAAGACACTATCCTAATGGGAAAGGTTATTTCCCACACACCATGAGGTTAGCCCGTGACACCGGCCGAGTTCCCCCCGCCCCCTTCCCTGCTGCCCGGGGAGGCAGCCCCAGACTGACAGCTTTCCCCTCATACTGAAAGTGCTCCACAGAAGAATGACTCTCTTTAACGCATCTGGTCATTTCAGGGAGGCACTTGGCTCCATTTCAACTAACCGCAACGCAGAAGCACACATCCTGCAGGCGTGTTGCCATGGTTACGCCACACAGGCCAGCGGTCTGTGAGGGAGAAGCCAGGATAAGCAGCTCTGCCCAATGGTTTACTCAGGACCACATTCTTTTGGCGGCTCTTTCAGAAGGAGCTTAGCGATGATTGAACTCGTCTAGAGAGCCTGAGGGTGCTGGTGGGCAATAAAACGACAAGAGTGTGCTCCTACCACTGACAGGTAACAGGGCCATACAGAGCCCTTCCCTGCATCACACTACATTTGCAAATAGGTGCCTGGCAGGAACCCGACCCATAAAAGGCAGCACAGCAGCTGGTTGTTTGGCCAAAGGCCCAGCCACCACTCTGTAAGTAAAAGCCATTCACCACCTTCCAGCTTGCCAGGGGGCGCTATAGGCAGGGTCATTACCTGGCATACAGGTTCTGTGTCCAGGGCTCGAGGATGTTGGGAAAGCGCACGGTGAGGTCTCCTAGGGCGATAATGGTGTTGGCTCTGACGACAGGGAGGGAGGACTTCTCCAGCACCGTGAAGAGTAGCCGGATGTTCTCCTCACACACAGAAGGGCTGTGGGGGGGTGCATGCAGGCCATCAGTGGGGCTGTGGGGGGAGCTTAGGGGAGCCCCCGAAAGCCAGTGCTGCAGAGAGGTGACCACCTAATCATCATGAACTGCGCCAGGGCGAGACAGGCTGCCGTGGTGAGCTGGGGGTGTGGGTAGCGGCCCGGGGAGCTGCACACCCTCACCAAGAGAGGCAGGAAGGCCACCAGCAGGTTCTCCTCTGGGAGAGAGAGGGTACAGTCAAGGGGCGGCAGTCATGCTGAGCAGTGGACGGAGCTGAGGCCAGACCACGTGGGAGTGTGCGGGAAGTCGCGCTCACCAGCCAGCAGCTCCGTCTCGCAGATCTTGCGGATAAGCTCCGCCTCCGTGTCCTCTGCCGAGGCGCCCACCAATCCCAGCTCCTCCTCTACGCAGCTGTCATTGGATGCTTGCTGCAGGACATGTGGCTCATTAACCCAAATATACACAACCAAGAGGTTTGGCGTGCAGTGCGATAACAGGCAATATGCCGACGGTACTGAGGTTGGGCTAGACTATGTGGCACTGGCACCACATAACTGACGAATCAGGAGAGCAATTTATAGCACCATACCAATTCACAAAGGGGAGGAGTAATGTACATTTCAGCAAAAACATCTGGGGTGATGTGTTCCAAGATGTTCCGCAGACAGCCATTGGGGGGGGGCTTATATAGCAAAATGTGAGTTGTGTGTGCATACGTATGGTACTTTGATAAAGTTACACACAGTGTGTACACACTTTTTCCAACATTATACAGTAACAAAGTATGGCACATTATAAAGTACTATAATCCTGGAAAAGGAATCGTGATGCTTTGGCCCAATACGCCCTAAAGCACTGAGAGGTGAGGTGGTCTGCAGAGGTGCCGAGGGGCAGCGACTCACCTTGGCTTTGGCGGAAGGACCCTTGTCCTCCTTCTCCCCTCTCCGCCTGCGCAGCTCGGTGCTGATGCTGCGCTCCAGGTAAGACACCTGCCAGAAGGCCACGCAGCCACACAGGGAGAGTAGCTGGGCCAGGGAGATGCAGCTGACTGTGGGGAAAACAGGGGGGGGGGGGGGGGGGGGGGGGGACAGTTCCCACACGTAAACAAGCCGAAACAAGCTACATTATCCCTATGACCCAGTCTGTGCAACATCATCAAACTGGCCACCCTGGAAGCAGCCTGGAGACACTCCAGAATTCCCAGTTTGCTTAAGAGCTAAAGGATGGCACCAGTTTCATAGATAATTGTAAAAATGTGTTTTTCCCCATGGAGTGCGAGGGAATGAAGAGGGATAATAATTAAGAGATTATGTGCACTATAAAAACATACAAATAATGGACGTCCGAACGTGAGCATTCACACATTACAGTAATAACAGCTTAGTCATGCCTGGCAGTACTAGTCTAAACCTCCTTTTATACCTATGCCCCAATCAGAACCCGCAGCACAAACATTCATTCCATCACTGAATCAGGCCTGGAAACGGGCATGGAGGTGGCGAGGAAGGTTCCGGTGCTCAGGAAGGTTCTGGTTCATTAAGGCGTTTGAGGTGGGCAGAGGCCAACTTCGACTGGTCTGAAATGTTTACATCTAACTAGCTGACTGCTCGAGCCAAGGCCACACCAATGTAAGGTACGTGTGTGTGTGTGTGTGTGTGTGTGTGAGAGAGAGAGAATGCGTAAGCTTCGGTGTGAGGGAGCAGTTAGGGTTTGGTTCCCCCTGTGGGGATGACCCCAGTGGCCAGTAGGACGATGATGAGGATGATGATGACCACGATGACTGCGATCAGCACCCCCAGCTTCACGTTCTTCCACCAGTAGGATCGGGCCACCTTCTGTGACGTGTGTTTGAAGTTCTGTGCCTGCAGATAGGAGGCAGATGGGGTTAGAGGAAGCGCTAACCTGCCTCTAGCTGTATACACCTCCTATTACTGAACAAAGTACCAGTATTGGTTGACAATGCAGATTTGTAAATATGACTACGGTCACTGACTAGTGGGTCGTGAATTAGAAGACGGCGTTTAAAGGCAGGTGATCAGTTAAAATGGCAGAGTGGCTCCTGCCTTTGTCCCATACATTACTGGGGTACCAGTCTCTCCTGGAATCTTTCGCTTTGCCCTCATGATGGACCCACTGTGACGTGGCACATCAGCACATATATGCCTCCTTGGCCTTACTTAATTATCACCCAAACACAGAATGATCTACAGATGGCACCGGACAGCAGAATGATCCGGAAGGCGGAGCAGCAGAGAAGGGCGAGCTAACGGACCCCAGCCTGCAGGTCCTCAGTCTTGCCCATGAGGTCGTCCAGCCGTTCCCCCCGGGCCAGGATGCGGTCCACATTCTGGGTCATGATGTCTTTGACGCCTTCCACCTGAGACTGCAGGGTCTTGACCCGGTCCTGCTGCACAACCGTCTCTCCCTGCTCCTGTGGGTGGAGAGAAGTGGAGGGGAAGACGAGGCCGCCGTGAGCAGGCAGGAGGAACAGGATGTGGAAGGGATTTCAGCATGGGGACCCCCAAAAGAGGACAGGCCTGCAAGGGGCTGTCCCATGGGGGGGCTGCACCATCATGCCAGCCAGCGATAGAGAAGAGTGACCAAGTGACTGGAACACAATTGAAGGGGTTTCTAACACTGACCACCAGAAAGTTGCAGATCTTGCTTGACACCACATTACATGCCAATTCAACACATAGCACATAGTTTCCTAGATTTAAGAAAGAAGTTCTTCAGAGGTTAAAGAGAGAATGGGGAAGACTAGTGATGCTCCGATTGATCGGCC
>JAODKM010000126.1:20473015-20493887 GCA_026780845.1 Petrocephalus sullivani
GCGTGCTTGTTCTCTGCCCCCCCCTCCCTGCGCCCGGGTGCCGGGCCGGGGGGGTGGGGGGGGGGGGGGGGGTGGGGGGGGGGGGGGGGGGGGGGGGGGGGGGGGGGGGGGGGGGGGGGGGGAAAAGGGTTATATAAAATGTAACATTCATGCATACAAATATAAAAGGATGCAGTAAATGTAAGGTACTTTTAAGAGACCCACTATAGGTCATTACCAGTGAAAACTAGGGATGCGCCGACCAGAATTGGCCGATTTCACAGGGAAAACAGATTTGGCTACTGGAAGAAGAACATGTGATTTACATGAAATTGATTGTACAGTCCAGATCTGCACTCAATTTTCCTAGCACGTCCAGATTTTTAGTTATAGGCATAATATTTCGTTGTGATTCCGTTACTTTACACATAGTTGCATGGCAACATAACAGCTGTTTGTCACGCGTGTGTCCACTATTGCCTGGTTTGAAATATGTCTCCTGCTTGCATTCATGCTTCTGTATCATCTGTGCACCTTATTAGACGGTATAATAAAGAGCCTTGTTGTCTCCCATTAACGAGTCATTCGCCACCCTCACTGTGTCTCAGTATGCTTGGCGCCACAATATTATAAAATTACCTCAGCCGAGAAGACAGAATACCGAGTAGATGTTACTTTTTGGACGTCAAGCTATAATCTAGTTTCATGTCACACGCAGTTTGCTGCAAGCGGATCCCAAAGCGGTATTCAGTTTTACAACCGATTCCAGTCCCGTTTATAAAGAGAAACTTCCTATTAATGCCTAAGTAGTGGCATCTTGGTTATAATGTTGCCCAGACAAAAAAGGTGTTTAGGTTTAAACTTACTGCACCTATTTGAAAGAATATACATTAAAAAAAATAAAATAAAAAAAAAAGTGTAGTTTAATAAGATTGTTAGGAGTTTTATGTTAAAGAAAATCTTTGTTAGAATCTACTGTTCTCAGGGAAAAAAATCATATTGGAAAAATCAGCTGATCACAATTTATTTTTATTTATTATTAATAAATCAGGGGGGGGAAAAAAAAAAAAAGGCCAAGAAATGGTGCATCCCTAGCAGAAACTCATTTCTTCGTGGTACTCTGCCACACCAAAATGCCAAAGCATCAGTCCAAACAATCATCCAATCCAACGCCTAGCTGACCTGCTTATGAAGCCCGATTCCCGCCCCCAGGCCCATGCACCCAACAGGGAACCAAGTTGGTTAATGACACTAATAGCCTATAGTAGGTTGTCATTTAGCTGTCGCTCTTATAAAATGAACTTAAGAGACTTAAATTTGATTACCGTTAAAGATCTACAGAGGTAACATGCCATCAATTTAAAAAAAAAAAAAAAAAAAATGGGCTGGTGTCTGCTTTCGTTTCCCAGCAGCACCCCCCACCCCCCAAAATTACACTGCCCCCACGCCAGACCTCCACATCCACAGGAAACACTGCAACCCAAGATACAAGATTAAGGTTTGCAACAGTGAGTTGCATATTTCATGTATCAATCCTATACACACACACCATAGTGAATGCACAAGTGAGCAGGCGTGCTCTCGCTTTAAATAAACTCGGAACAAAAACCATTAGGAATGAAAATACACAGTTAAAAGAAAAAGAAAAAAAACCCTGACAGCTCACAGCTTAAATTGTCATGCTGCCTTTCGTAAAACTGACACGAATCGTGTTGTAAAAGTGGACATGCGGATGTGTTAAAAATTTGCATTAAACACAACACATCCGTTTTTAGTGTTATACCATTATTTATACCATAGTGTAAAGAACTTCAGCTGTTGGAAAAATGATCTAGGATCTTTAGAGATCCCATTGAATCAAATTCCATTCTAAAAACTACTTTTAAGGAATCCGACACTCCAAATGGACAGTTTAATGTACAATTAAAGCCAAAGATGGCACCACCTGATGTTTGACTCACCCAGTTCTCCCTGCTCTTCCTCGGCCTGTGATTGGACAGTCTCCGCGCTGGCCTCCCCACTCTCGATCTGATCCAGCAGCAGACGCGAGCACCGCTGGAGGAGCCGGGAGCAGAGCTGGTCAGCAGACTCGGCCAGGAAGTAGATGAGCCGGACCGCCTGCTCCATGAATGTCTGCCAGTGGGGGTCGGCCAACAGCACACCTGGGGCGGCAACGTGCGCTAAGGGCCGAAGCGGGGCCAAAGTGACCGCAGAGCCGCGACGGGCCAGGATCGTCGGTGGGTACCTTCAGCCACGGCCTGGGTGAGGCAGGTGAAGAGCTGGTGGTCTTGAGGCAGTCGAAATGGGGGGGCACCTTTATTGGGCTGAGGGGAAGTTTGCAGACGGTTAGCAGAACGGTATGGTAAGGAGAAGACAAGAGGAGAGGAGCAGGGCAGGCCTTTACCCTGCTGTGGTCAGTGATGCTGGAGATGGTGAGGACAGTATCTCTGGCCAGGAGGTAGTCTTCAGCCACCTTCTCCCCAAGAGCCACAGAGCACAGCGTGTCCAGGTTACTGAGTACCACCTCCCTCTCTGCCCTGACACCCCCCAGAAAAACAAATATTTAACAAAATCAGGATAAGTACGTTAAGATTGCACATATCAGATTAACAAAGACTGCATCATTCTTGCTTCACTCATAGAAATGAGAAGTTACGGCCCAGCCGGAGGACTGCGAGCCTCCCGGGGACAGCCCTCACCGTGCAGCCATCCCTAGCAGCAGGACAGCGGCACGCCGCTGCAGGCCGGGGCTCTCCAGCTTCCCGGTGAATCTCTCCCACAGGATCTGCACCACGCTGGCCGACAGGCTGCTGCCGCTGCTGAAGAACTCCTGCACCTACAGGCCACAGGTAGCGGGCGTCATGCCACACTGCGCTATACCACAGGGCAGTGCCAAGCAGGACAGCCTAAAAGGTCTCACTATCTCCTCCAGGCACTGGATGGTCCCCAGCGAGGCGTCCACCATCAGCTCCGACAGGCTGTTAACCAGAGTCTGCGCCTTGGCCCTGTGGGCAGGGGGTGAACCGTTTCAGCACATCATTTAGACAATCACCCAACCAGCTCAGGCTCTGGTGGCCAGTATAACCATGGCAGTAAAGTGGCAGGGTGGGGCACTGACCGCGTGGAGTCTCCCTGCGGGTTGAGGTAGAGCCTCTGGTATGCCTGGACCACGGCATCCTTCACAGCGAGATCCGAGGACCACACCAGCGGCAGCATCTTCCGCACGCCGGACAGAGAGTCGGCCACACTGAACTCGCACACCGTCACACAGAACTGCACGGCCTCCTGGACCACTGCCACGCACAAACACACTAACTCTCAGGGGAAGGCTCCTCGCTACAAAAAGCTCCACGCAAGGCGTTAACCTAAGCTTTCATGCAAAACGGAAGCTATCCAAGCACAGAAAGAACATCAGAAGGCCTACCGGTGGTGGTCTTCCAGTACAGCATGGTGTTAATGACCGCTATGGCCTTCTCCACCTGGAGGACAAAGCTCTCCGTGTCTCTCAGGTACTGAACCAGCATCTCCTGCTTCTTCAGCACACTCTCCTCCACCTCCTTCTCCCCACGGTTTGGCTCTGCCACCTCCTCAGCCTGGGTGGGGGCCTGCATCCCCTCGGAGTCAGACTGAGCGGGCACCGGGCCTGAAAATTATTGTACGATAATTCAGATGAGAGATCGAGCAGCTGCCTGCCATGAGAGCCCATGCCCATGTATGGGCTGGAGGCCTGAGGTCCAGGTCTATTACCCTTGAAGATCAGAGCCAGTGTTTCAACAATGGATTCCACGCTGAGCGGGGAGATGCCGCCGCGGAAGAGCTGAGAATCGGGGAAGGCGCTGCAGGCCCGGACACACAGCTGCACTGCACGTCTGCAGGAAAGAGCCATGAATGAGAGTAGGGGGTGGGCAGCGGCACGCTCACACCCGGAGCGGGGGCAGACACCCCCACGCACCTGTACTTGCTGTCCCTGAGGAGCTGAGCGACGCTCACGGCAGTGGCCAGGTCGCTCTCCTTAACGGTCTCCTCGCCCCCATCCTGGTTGCAGGCCTCCAGCTCAGCCTTCACCGTCTGCAGCAGCTCGGGCTCCATGGCCTCCCACAGCTCCGAGGCCTCGATGACAGCCACTGCGGGAGGAGGTGGGAGTCAGGAGTCTCACAAAAACTCACAGGGAGGAGCCATCAAGACTGGCAGCCCTCAGATTACCAAAGACACCGCTCACTGCTCTCTAAGAGCCGGGTGACCTCCTCACACACACACACACTGAAAGCCCACCACCCCCACCCACCCAGCATATTCTCTGCAGAGGATGGGGGTCCAGGGCCCCATTACTGTAGGCAGGCCCTTACAGCAGAGTGGCACATCTCCACCACCCTGCCAAGATTACCTGCCAGTCAGGAGCCAGAAACACCCAGACTCCATGACAAGAAGCTCGCATTCGCCTTGGTATCATCATCGGGGGGGGGACACACGTGTCTAAGACCACGAAGGGGGGGGGGGTGCTTACCGGGGGCTTGAGCAGCAGCTTTCTGCTTGAGCTCTGCCAGTTTAGCAGTCTCCTTCTCCAGGGGTTTTCTCAGATCCGCGCTACTCAGCTGCATGCAAGACCAGAGATGCCTGACGGTTCCACATTTTAAAAACCTAGCCACCATCCTGACAGTGTGGCATGAGAGCATGGTGCGTACCTTACAGCTGTAGGGGTTGTGAGCAATGAAGGCAGCCAGCAGCTGGATGGCACCCTTACACACGTTGACAGACTTGTCCATCAACCGACCCACTGCCAATCTCATGACCTCGGTGTACCTGGTAAGAGGGAGAGCCTGAAAGACAGGGCAGTAGCCATGAAGGCACAGGCCTGCCGATGGCACAGGAAGGCCCAGCTCAAGTTGGACCGGCCGGCCACCTGCCCACCTTGCTGTTGACGATGCGCGCATAGACCTGCAGCACACGTGACCTGACATGGGAGTGCGCGTCATGCAGGTGCTCCTGTAGGGTGTCCAGGAAGCGATCCCTGTCAGCCCGCCCCGAGTCGTCCAGCCCATCTCCACTGAGCACCCGCACCAGTACCTCCCCGAGCACCTCACACACTGCCACACGCATGCTCGGGCTCTGCCATGGGCCAGGGAATGAAGGAGGGGAAACGAACCAATGAAACAATCAGGACAACTCTGCAGTTGCTGTCACACGATTCGTCAGTATGCCATTTAGTAACAGAACATGGCGTGCCTGCAACAAAACCAAGAGCAGCACACTTTTTCCAAATGGGACAGCTCAGCAGCGAGATCTGCTGGCACAGGGACAGGCTCACCTCTCCCTCCAGATGAGTAAGAAGCACACTAATGTTGGGGATCATGGCCTCAGGCACCAGCGTGCTGAGCTCCGACAGGAAGCAGGAGAAGGCCCTGACGCCCGAGCCCTCCCTGCTGAGCTCCTCGGGGGGCTTCTGACCAATCTCTCTGCAGGGGGGTGACATCGGGGTGACCCACATGAGCATGGCAGAATAGATAAATGAAAGGAGGTTGAGGGGCAGTTTATAAGGCAGTCGGGAGCACACTGACCTCATGACCTCCCCGACGACGGCCTTGACGCCGTACTCAGTGCTCCACACAGAGACTGCCTGTGCGCACACGGTGGGCAGCTGCTCAAAGTGCTGCAGCAGCTGGATGACCTTCACACTGGCACCTGGAGGACAGCAGTCGCTGTAACAAGCCTGTGACCAGAGGGTCTCCCTTCAATGCGGGCAGAATGACGGGCAGCACACCTAGCATGTGGTTGTACTTCTTGATGAGCACCCCCAGCAGGTGGATGATGGCATCGCGGCTGGCCTTGCTCTTCACATGGCTGATGGTGGGGTTCTCCAGCAGTTTGTAACAACAACATGTGACACAGCTACCAAAGACACAAAACCAAACTCAGACCACCTAGCAGGTATCTGGAAAATTGTCATGATAACGTCCATATAGGTAGCATTTCAGGGGAATGGGTCTGGAATTTGAAAGATGGAAGGATCTTGAGAAATGGACCTGATAAACTCCTCCTCCACCAAAGAGAGGCTCCACAGAGACCTGACGTCCAGCTGCAGTAGCTGGATGAGAGCCTGGAGTACCGTTTCCCTCTCTGCGTCCCAGTGAATCTGGGACTCACAGCCAGCACGACCCTTCTTGCTGCCCTAGAGGTATCAAAATCCAATATGGTCAGCAAGAGGAGTACATAGGCAAAGAGTGAACTAATATCCAAGACCCACGTTGCCTTGTGCCTCATCAAGCCAATGAACAAGTCAAGTCGTCCTCAGATTACCAAAGAAGCCGCTCATAGCCAACGGGCATATAAAGGGCAGGGTGCTCTCTGCCTCCTGACACACACACACACACACACACACACACTGTTGGCTCCCTCCTCCCACCCTTCACCTCCAATAAGGGATCTGAGCAGAGGAGCCATTTATTGTGGATGGGCCCTTACAGCAAAGAAGCCAAACTCTACTACTCTGCCAAGATTACCCACCAAATCAGGAGGCCGATGCACCCATGCCCTGCCGATGAGCTCGCATTCGCCTTGGTCTCATCACTGGACAGCGAAGCAGGCCCCAGTACCAGAGAGCACTACCAGTGAGCAAAGCCGCACAACAGCTAACTACCGCAATTATAGATTAGTCAATTAACTTGTTCCTCAAAATTCACCAACACTGGGGAAGTCCGGAACAATGAAATGTAACAAGAAATGCTCTTGGACAGAGCACTTCGAGGAATGGTATACCTTGCTTGGTGCAGTGACAATACTCTGCCTGTAGGAGTCACTCTCCAGGCACTCTGTAAGCTTGCAGAGCAGGAACACACCCATCTTGACTGCATTGAGATGCTGCTTCCTGTCCACAGCAGAGAGAGTGGCAGAGAGGAGAAGAGATGGGAGGGACACCGAGAGACCGCTCACCACTGGTAAAAGAAATTAAAAACAAGTCAGATGTTGATATACCATTGCATTAAAAAGGAATAGACAGAGCACACTTGTGGACTAACCTTGTGTGAGTAACTCTAATGTGTCTTCTTTAACAGCTGAATCTACTGCCTGGAAGTGCCTGAAAGAGACATCTGCTTAACCACATTTACTCTCAAGGCAATGGTCCTGCAGAAAGCTACACATCACAAACTTACTTGCCCCCCTCCCGTTTGTGGGCATACAAACACCATACAAAAGTACTTACTGCAAGACACTGTACAGAGTATCAAAATGCTCCAGGATACACAGTGGACCCTGGGTCCTCATTGCAGCCTTGAAACCTGCAGGAAAGGTTGGGGTGCATATTGGTGAAGGTTAACACAGCACCGAGATCCCCATACCTCCGCTGAGACATACACAAAGCTATTCACGGGATATACATGGCCAGCTGAAAAGGCTTACAAGTTCGTTTGCAAAGAGATCCGTGGACTGGATACTTTATAGTCCACCAAGGCATTGGGGATACTCACTGTTTAGGTGGGAAGGCAGCTGTTTGGGGGAGAGGACGTCCTGAACCACATACTGATTAACGCCCCCGGTCTTCACCAGGTCACCCACACACACGGGCACCGCGAAGTCCCACATCACTGGCAGAGAGAGAGAGCCAAACAACCTTTTACAGCAAATCATACCGTCAATCGCATTCATGTAAGATTCAGAAGAGAAAGGCAACGCCGAGCTGGCCCCCACAACCGCTGCAATAATGTACGCAGCGGGGGGAAACATCACATAGACCCTTCTAATCGTATTTACAATCCGCCAGCTGACACAGGGTAACAGGGGACTTGGACTCATGAGAAACACCAATTTAGCAAGCGAAGTGTTCAAACTCAGGGGGAGATTTACAGTGAAGTAAAAGTTTGGAGCAACGTATGTGATATGCCGACGACCTCGGCTAGTTAGTAGCTAGTTAGACAATAGCGAACATTCAATGTCCTGGGGTACCTAACAAGCCAGCTGCTACCAAGAAGGCATTTTGCCGGTTAGCTAAAGAAGACAAAGTGAAAATCAAAATGCCTTGGCCATGACCAGCGACACGCCCGAAGAAAAGCTACCACCATTTCTCACTAACACCAAGGCCGTATTTAGCTGGTGGCTAGTCCACAAAGCTAAACATATCAGATATTGTGGCCAAATTAGCAAAACATGCACATACAATGCTACTTTATTTGTTTAAAAGTTAAATAAGGAACACTTACCTGTATTTGTGTCAAAGGGGCAGTGTCCTTACAGGTATCCCCAAAAAGCACATCAGAGCACTGGTAAATACACTGGTAACGGTTTGCCGCAGACCTTTTGAATTCTACCACATTCGCGCCAAAGGAAATGCGTCATCACGCCGCCTTACGCAGGACGTAAACCGGAAACCTGCTCCTCCAGCCATTTACCACGCGCATGTCACGCGGCTGCGCTAAGCCCAAATGGCGGCTGCTTCTCACGTGGTAATTACTCGAGGTGAATTAAAATATCTTGGAATATTCACACCACGGCTTAATATAGTTATCCCTTTACGCAAAGTGACTTCACGTATAAAGTTAATAATTTCATTGCATATTAGGATTGACTGCGTTCGTGTTGCGTCAAAAAACAAGAATACAGCATGAGTGCAATGTAGTAATTGTATTTAACAATTCAGAACAAGTCGTACATTTTTTAATTAATGTTATCAGTTATTTACATTAGTTTCTGCCACTACATCATTATTTACGAACCATTCTAGTCAGCAAATGTGGAATAGCACAGTCCAGTAACATTGGTCTGAGTCCAGGTTATAATACTGTCCGTGTTTCGCAGTTCTTCCTGGAATAATAAACTACAGTACACACAAATATAACTTACTACATAGTTTAGCCCTGTGAATCTTCAGTATATAAAGTATGCCCTTAAAAATTACCCCTTCCAAAATAAACCGATGCAGTACACAAGATGTTTAATATGGAATAACAGAACACAGTAAGATAGAATACAGTATAATGAACATTCCAGTCAAGGGGAAAGTGCTGGATTAATGCTGCTTATAATTAAGCTTTTTTTAATAAACTCAATAAAAAAAAATAACCGTCAATGAAACCGTCACTGGAAACATAATGCATAAACTGAAAATACAGCTGTAATAACACCTGCCGCCTTCCTTCCCCTGCGCCAGAGATAGGATACAGGAGAACAAAAAAAGCACCAAATACTGCGGAGAGGGAAACGGAGATGCTATCATTACTTGAGTGGGAGGAGGGAGCAGACACTAACCCCTCCCCCCTCTCTCCACTCCTCCCCTGAATGGCCGCTTCTACCTGTCACTTCTTTTTTCTTTCTTGAGAGCACCGTGGACAATACCTAAAACATGACCAAAGGAATCATTTTAAAAAGAGTTAGATGATAAGCAGAAGCCTTCCATGCACTGATTATGGATACTAATAATAAAACCAAAGCATTTTTAGTAACTTGGAGATCACTCGCTGATGCACATACTATGTATTGCAATTGTTGCAAACATAAAACTGCCACAACATTAGAAGATCAAAATGTAAAAGTGGTAAATGAACATTACTATCCTCTGTAAATGTGTACAATCTGTAACATGATTTATATATATGTAGGCAGGAACATCATCTCACCATTTGCCTCTTGGCTTAGTTGTCAATCCCACACAAGCAAAGTGGAACCACTCAATGGAGCACTACATGAAGACAAAATAAATACTAATGAATTGCTGGTAGCATACAGTAACACTGAAGTGAAAAAAAAGATCAACAGGGGGCCACAAGTCAGCCGTTAGAGGTAAACTCACATCTGTGTTATCACAACCAATCATCTCCCCGTAGGAGACCTGGTGACACAGACAGTACGTGGGCTCGTTTGGATCCACTGGCATGTCCAGCACATCAGAGGGATGGACGTTCCCAAAATTCACAGCCGGTGCACTGAACTCCCCCCTGACAGGCAAAGGGAAATCACCTTATAGGACAGTGTTTGCTATTACAGTATATATGCATAGAGAGACAGTCAGGTTTGAGAACCACGGCTTTCATTACTGATCTGAGAAAGTTGGCTCGTATGATGGTTTTAAGCTGTTAAAACCTTAAATTAGTACAGCCCAGGAAACAATTTTACGGTCTCCTACTGTGTCATCATGGCCATTATACATTATTCAGTTAAAGGTGCAAAAAGATTTGATATGAGAATTGAAGGGAAATGTACTGAGGAGTAGTTATGAAGGGGGTGAAGGGTGGTTAATCATCACTGTTGACACACCACAGCACAACAATGAAATGTGTCCTCTGCATTTATCCCATGTGACATGGTGGCACAGCAGTGGGCAGCTACTTGAGCACCAGTAGCTGAAACCTGACTGCAAACGTCAATGCAAATAAGCCTACGTGTTATTAAGTTTGACTTTCTTTTGTCCATTCTTTGGGCTTCCATCCTCATCTGGGCTTTTCACTTTTGACCGAGTTCGAGCCACTTTCTTCTCTTTGGGCCCCCTTGACTCACCTAATAGAGGCAATGATATTAGATGGAACAAGCCCACAAACCTAACCAACAAAATTACACCAAGAACAGTGTATACCTTACATCTAACTTACTACTGACTACATTAAAAAGCCACTGAATTCAACTTATGATAATCAAATATTAAATATTTACAGCTGCATACATTGAACAAAAATAAATGGCATCACATATTGATGACCTCTACTCTCATTAAAAGTCATACCATTCCCAAACAGAACTGCTAAATCGGTTTCACAAATTTTACCTTAATCCAGGAAATGTAAAATATTTACAGAAAAAAACAGGATAACAGAAATTTCAGGTTCAGTAAAAATATTCTGCAATGTGTGTACAAATTTCAGAACAAAAGTCTATTTTAGCCAATGATAACCACAGAGCTATAGATCGCCAACACCAGTCTAGTGTATACTCAGGCTTTGGAGGTATTTCTCTTTAAACATACAGCTCTACACCTATGTCTAAAAGTAAAATACTGCTCCCTTTCTAATTTATGATGTAACCATCAAAAAGAATGAGCTGCACACTCAGAATGAACATGAATCTAACAGCTGTCTAAACTCACTCTTTTTGCCCTTGCTGGAGGTTGAATCATAGTCAGTGCTCTCAATTTGCTTCTCCTTCAAATCAGCCTCGAAGCGAGCTAGATCCGTGTCCAGCCTCCGGATGTGTTTGTCAACCTGGTTACAAAGAAGGACCAAGCACACTGAAAATGGCACAAGAAAACCCCATAGCTTCTAACAAAATGTGCTAGACAGTATTTCATTGATTCCACAAGGATCAAAGTCAATTAGTACCCTGAATTCATAGGATCATGTTACAGTTACTAGCAACTAGTCCCTTTATTTTTTATTATTATGTTTTTTTACATGACACCAAATTATGAACGTAACCTTTTAATACAAGATTGCATTTCGACATGTTGTAACAGAAAATGACACAAAAGACCACGTTCGAGGCAGAGTGTGTTCTTAGCGGGTTAAGCCTCTGCCCCTGTGATCAGAAGGTCACCGGTTGAAACCCAGCCTTGGCACGTCTGTGGGCCCTTGAACAAGGCCCTTAACCCCCAGCTCCCTGGGTGCTGCCCTTCACAGCCAAGCTTGCTCTCATGGAGAACAAGGTTGGGGGAGGAGAGAAGAGAATTTCCCCATGGGGATCAATAATGCATCAATTATTATTATTATTAAAAGATGTGTGGTGCTGACCATTTCGTAGGTCTGCATGGCCAGTTGCACTTTGTCATCTCCAAATTCCTTGCACTTGCTGTATGACTGCTGGATTTGCCGCAGGAGGGACACCTTTTGCTCCGAAGACAGAGTCCGTGCATTGGCAGTGTACTCACGTGCCATGGAGTCAATCTGCTCCTTAAGGTCTACAAAAGAGCAGAAAGACGAAATCAAATAACATCCTTACCCAGACACGCATTAATATGGAGAGCATCACACAGGACATTTAAGCTAACACAGAAGCTGTATATTTGCCTTGCACTCCAATAACTTACCCTAAGAAAAAGAGAGTCAATAATAGAAAATAATAAAATACAAAACTGATTGATATTTGGATCATAGCCCTACCCTCCGTCCGCTGGTCCAGGTCCCTCATTAGCTGGAAATTCCTCTGCAGTTCAAATGGCAGATTTTCTATACCTATATATACGAAGTCATGTCAGATATAACAGTGTTTTCAAAACAAATCAACACAACTAATACATGCGGCCAATTCCACAATCAAAACTGGATAGATTTTAACGAGCAGTTAATAATTCCAGTCACGACTTAAGAACAAATTTTTACTTAAAGTCGTACGAGACGACAAATTATTAATAGTTTAAAGATGATAATACGCAGATGATGAACTGACAGCCTAGCTAATTGTTCATGCTTGTACTGACTGCAGGCACCGGGAACGGGCTCGCAATCTCACGCTCAAGAAAAACACAACAGAGTAATACGAATTTATTCGTAACACATTAAAATGCAAAATGACGTACAGCAGTGACAGAAAGAAGAGAAACTGGCAATAAAAAGGCAAACGTTAACTCACTGTCCAAGTAGTGTTCTAAATACATTCCCGCCGCCATCTTGGATAACAAAAACAAGAGGACTTCCGGTCAGAGGAAACGCGAGCCAATGGGGAAAGGCGGGAGAATGCGGATATACGCGGGGGGGCGGAGCCAAACCGATGGGGGCGTGTTATTCTGCCGATAGGGGTTCGCGCGAATGTCCTACCGGGTAGCATGGCTGGGTTTACTAGATATGGTTTCATTCGGCTATGGTGCCATCTAGTCCTTTTTAATAGTTCCGTGTTTATTATTCACATACAAACAAATTGCTAATCAAGTTTAAAACGCTCTCCATTCTGTTTACATAATATTACGTTTAAGCATTTCCATCATGCTGTAATGACACCAGACATTAAAGCACAAAAGTGCTACAGTATTTATAATTACTGGTCATAAACATTCCCACTGGGCAATTAATGCGTCACTATAAACTGCTAATCAGAAATAATCTGATCACACACTGCATTCAGTCCTTGTAAATGAAGTGTCCACAAAATGATTTTATTCAATGTTTTCACGAGGAACCAGTGGGGAGGGAGAGCACAGAAGGACACAACAAAAACACAGATCTTTGTATAAAATACGCTAAGAGGCGGAAAAAAGTCCATAAAGGCGTCACACTCTAAAATGGTACTTTTCATGAATGGATGTTCCAGGAGAGCACGGCAGCGATGCAGGCTGTCGGAAGTCCCTGTAATTTTCTGTGAGACCTTCACCCTGCTGGCTCACTGGTGATGCCTGCGGTCCCACTGCTATGCACACCCTACACACACCCTATACATGCTATACATTCTATAACACCCTCTGCAGCTTCCTGAATTTATTCTTCCCCATTCTACTTTTCTTCATGGGGGTTTTCCTCTTTTTGCTGCCTTTCTTCTCAAACTTGCTCCCCTCCTTGCCCTCCCCTGCCCCTTCTCTCTTGGCAGCGTTCTCCTCTGCTTTCACAGTTTTAGGCTGCATCTTTTCTTCGATTTTTCTCTTCTTCTTTATGACATGTGCTGCTTTTTGCTGGGTGTCCTTTGTTGGGCTCCCATTGGTCTCCTTCTTTTTGGCGTTGCCTTTGCTGATTGGCTGCTTTGTGGCTTTGGTCTTTGCTACCGGCTTTGTTGGAGTCTCCTTTGAGGGGGCAGGCGTTTCCGTGCCAATGGGCTCCTCGTCAGCCTCTGAAAAACGCCAGCCGAAATATTTAAATGCGCTTCACATAGTACGAAGTACACATTTAAGTGAACCAAAAGCTATTTAATTGCATAGTTCCTGTCTTACCTGCAGTTTTGTCAACAGGCTTCAGCGGAATGGTGTTGGAGAATTTCTTCAGCTTTGCCACAAAGAAGCCGTCCATGTTGTGTGAATGAGGGTAAAATCGGCGTGAAAGACGGAGGGAAGGATGAAACCTACGTTCTTTAAACCTTAGGAAGGAAAAAGGTCTGTCAATTACATGTTCATGTGGAATGTGTCTAAAGAGGGACGGGTCAGCAGTCAGACAGTGTCCGGCTCACACCAATAACCGTATTCCTTTCCAGAGCTGGATGTAAAAGAACACTGCCTCTTTACCTGGTGAAGCCCTCTTTCCCAAAGTCCAGGCCAGTGGGCACCAGCTTCACATTCCTCTTCTTCAGAGCATAATCCACCACCCATTCATTCTCCTCCACCTAAAAGTAGCGTGAGTGAATTTCATTACTGATCGGCCACAGAGTCCACATCAGCCAAAGGAATGTGCGTGTCTGAAGAGCTGAAAGATTTGAGGTATTTGAACAGTGGCTTGCACACGTATCCTTTTGTGAATACTAGAATTTAGACCCTGAAGTGTAAGATATTCCCCACGTAACTACACATGAGCTAACCAAAGAGTGTGTGAAACATGACTATGACAGGATCTGTATTACAATCTTGTTAAATAACACACCACCTTCAGAATAAAATCACTCAATATCTTGTGTTTATCATATTAGAAAACATGAAACCTAAATGAGGTGAAATTGTGCAAATCAGACACTGCTGTAGAGCTGTAACCCTATTTGTTTGGTTATGGTCACTTACAGTTATAACAGTTTGGGAATATTTCAGTTTCCCAATAAAGTAAGCCAACACTGGAAAGAGGAGACAGCCTGTCGACTGTTACTCCCAACTTGAATATGTTGCTGGAAACACATACGACATGCTAACTCATTTGAGACAAATTCGCACAAATGTGTGGACAAACCAGAGCAAAGCAAAAAGAGCCTCTGAAAGTTAGAGTTGGGGTTAGGCTTGTGGGATCTAAAGCACTTTCACCAAAAAATTCAAACCAGGCTAAAAAAATATATAAAAATAAATGAATAAATAAAAATAAAATTATAATAATTACAACCATAGGGGGGTGTTTATCACAACAGATGTGTGACCATACTTTGTGGCAGAGTACACATGACTTAGATGGGATTTAGTTCATTATAATTGTTATGATATTATAGTTGTTTATTTTTACATAATTGGTTTACAATGTGAAAATAAGAGTCTCTTAGGTTTTGTAACTGAGACATATTTGGATTGCAACTTAAAAAGTCATTTTAAAAATACACCATTTTCCCCACTGTACTGAAATTGCACTGAACCGTGAATTTTGTGCACAATTACACCCTTAGCTGTGACCCTGAGAAAAGCCAGCTTGCTGTTTCAGGGAAGAATTTATTAATGTCACCCGTCCCAGGATGCACAGGGAATGAGGCGTGCATTGGACGGGATGGCAGTAGCGCATGTGCACACACAAACAAACAACAAAACACACAAACAACGAGCAATTTATACACACTAGTTCTCCTTACTGCATGCTTTTATGCAGATTTCTTCCAGAAGTGAGAAAACTCACACAAACAGATTAGACCAAGCAAGCTCCACAAAAGCACGCATGTGCAAATGCAGTCGTGTACAAAAATGCACATGCACACAGACACACACACACACACACAGACACACACACACACACACACAGAGGGAAACCAAGAACACGAATAAATGAGGAAGATGTGTTCATGTCACTGGCAAAGAGCTCAGACTGAAGCGAGTGAATAATCTTTGTTTTAATCTATAAAACAAAGACCCCTTCAGTTTCACCCTGTCTCATATTTAGTAAACCAAAGGAGTAGAGAGTAGGGAGGAACTATATATTTAGAGGGGGGCATAGTTTTGGGGTCAGACAGCAACAGGGGTTAAAAGCCTTGCTCAAGGGCCCATCAGTGACACAGCTAGGCCAGGCATGGGATTTACACCCACGAGGGTATAGAGTCTTAACCCTGAGAGCTACTGACCACTAGAGGATGAGGAGAGGTACTCCAACTACTTACCGTAATGGAGCAGGTACAGTAGACTAGATAACCCCCCGACGGAGAGTCAGCATTGAGGGAATCAATGGCAGATAATATTAGTTCTTTCTGCAGGTGAGCAGATCGCTGGATATCAGCTTCATCCTGAGGAGGGTCGACATGTAGCAGAGTGAGGGGCGCTCGGACCCGGGAACCACAGCACCATGAACACCGCCATTGTTCTCCAACTACTGATAGTTTGATCGATGGGTTACCTTACTGGTCTTTACAGCTGGATCTTTGGAAATGACTCCAGTGCCAGAGCAGGGGGCATCCAGCAGCACTCGATCGAACCCACCCATCACCTGTCAATCACATGATTCCATTTCTAAAAAAAGGGCGGGACATTTCCAGCCATCCAATGACAAAACATCTAACTAAACAGGAGCTAAACCTATTAGATGAAAGGTATATACACACACACACACACACACACACACACACACATATATGACAAATACTGTGTAAACAGAAAACAATGGAAATATTAGTTTGGCAACTACTGAAGGAAAGGGTGTGTACCTTGGGGAACTGTCGGCCATCGTAGTTGCAGACGATGGTGTTGGTGACACCCAGGCGATGGAGGTTTCCCACGACGCTCTTCAGTCTCTCTGCACTGGCATCATTAGCCACGATTACGCCAGTGTTCCTCATGAGCTGGGCTGGGACACAAAACATGCATACATTCATATGTCAGACAGCACACACTGTGTGAAATCCAGACAAACATTTGGCATTCAGAGATGATTAGAGTAATTTTCCTCCAGAGTGAGACACAGACCCATATATGTGGTTTTTCCTCCAGGCGCACAGCTCATGTCCAGTACAGACTCCCCCTCCTGGGGGGAAAGTGCCATGACAGGCAAAAAACTGGAAGCACCTTGTAGCATGTAATGACCAGCAAGGTATTCTGGGGTGGCACCTACAACAGACAAAGAAGTCATGATTAGTACAGTCCTGGTACAATCAGGGGGAATGCTCCTCTGTGAAACACAAGGTAAGAAACACTGGCTTCATCGGGTTTGCAAAAATACATAAATACTGACCTATAGGTACTGAGGAGTCAAAGATGACCAGGCCCACCTTAGACCACTTTCCTAATGGATCTAAATTCACACCTCTGTTGATCAGAGCCTGATTTTAAACAAAGAAAAGTGCAAAAGAGTTTCTCATTTTCTCAAAGGTTCAAAAGCATTCTGATAAAAGATAAATGACATTGAAAGAATATAACCATCAACAGATTTCTGAAAAGCAAATAATGTAACAGTACATAGTAATACATCTTAAGAACTGACAGCAAAGCCTCAATAATATAACATGCATTAAATGATTGAAATGCAAAAAACAGGATCCCAATAAGCTGCTGTTTACCTGAGCCAAATCCCGCCTCCTTGTCTTGAGGGTATTGGTCCGAATCGTCACTGGTCGCTGGATTTCATTGGCCTCCAGGAAATCAATCAACTATGAAAGAGAAACGAAACAATTATCGTCATTTTCAGTTCTAGTTGAATATCATCTATAAATAAAAACTCACATCATCCTTAAAATCAAGACGGGCAAACTAAGCATATTTCCCAGCCTGATCTCTCTCCATCCACACCGTGTGTTTATATCATACACAAGTTTGCTTCCGGGGCCCCACTCAAAGTTACTTACGACATTTCAAAAGTTAAAACAAACAGCTAGCGAGCAGAGTCGGAGGATCCCAGTTTGCTAGCTGGTTAGTGTAACATGTTATTTCAGCATCTCCTATATAACGTTCAAACATTTAGTGTCATGACTGTTTGCAGCCAACAAGGGAGCCCCAAGCCTCAGGGGCCCATGCAAAGGTCTGAGCGGCAGCAAACACCGGCGCTGATTACACACTGAAATCGATGGACATTAATGCAGTTTTAACAAACTAAAAATTCCTCCATGCAAAAGATGCTCCACTGACCTCAGACAATGGGAAGATGTCAATGAGCTTCTCTATTAGAAATATATTGTAGCTGTAGTATGTGCAGAGGTCCGTCTTCAGGAGGGACAGATACTCCGCCCTCTCCTTCCCCTCCTCCCGTTTGCTGGCGAAGTCGGAGAGGACGTCAACGTTGTCCTTTATCCGCTGATGGATGTTCTGCAGATCTATGGGCATGGTTTCTGAGAGGCAATCAAGAAAGAAAAACTGTGTCAATATTCAGCATTAGGTACAAAAACTAATGAAATACCAATATGCAGTGCATTACACAGAAAAGGCCTGGAACTGCAATGCATGACAGGAGGTATAAAAGAATTGTGGGTAATAATGAGGAAAGCCGCACAGATGCTGCACCGACCCTCTTTTTCACGTTCTTCAGCTCCGGGCAGCTTGAATCTGTCCATCTCGTCGAAGTTGGCCTGGACGGTGTCGTCTTCATCTTCATCACCCTCGCTCCCACTCTCCTCTGACTCCTCATCGCTCTCCTCCTCCATGGCTTCTTCCAGCTTCTTCTGCTTCTTGGCAGCACGCTCAATGGGGAGCAGCTGGATTTTGCAGCGAAAGCGGGATGTCAGTAAACGAAGGCAAACAGTGTATCAGCAATAAGGTGTCAGACATCGCATGCACCTCTTCTCCATCGCTCCCTTCTTCGCCGTCATCCATAGCTCCATAGTCATCAACCATTTCTTCGTCATCATCACTCTGGTCTGCTTCTTGTAAGGCGTCTCCAGCTACATTTCCTGACTCCTCTTCCTCCTCTTCCTCCCATTGGCTGTCACTGTCATCTCCCGTGTCATCAACAGGACGCTTCCTCTTCGCTGGTTTCAGCCACTCACTGTTTTCATCCGTAAACCCTAATGGGGGGAAAAAATTCTATGGACATTACTGTTTACTGAGCCGCTGCAATAGGTAAGCAGCATCTACATTTAACTGCCTGTCCACTAAAGTCCAAAATAATAGATTCAAACCAATCATGCGTGAAAAATGACCACCAAAAAGTAAAGAATGCAAATACGGATAAGTGATCGCATACCTTTCTCTGCACGTTTCTCTTTGGTCTGTTTCGGCTCCTGAGGAACCTTCGCTCTCTTTAAAGCACTAGATGAAAGTATGATCATTGCTCAAACATTGTATATTCTTATGAACGTTTCATGCATAATAAGTATGGCCATCCTTTCTGCAAAGGTCACCCTGATGTTTACTTGTGAATTCCAGCTTTAATTCCCCACTGCAACCTTCCAGATCACAGCCGCTTCTCTGCCTATTAAGTTCTTACCGTTTTCTGGCTCTGCTGGACAATCGCTTGGGCTCACGCTCCTCTGAAAGAACACAATCATTCCCAGTGTCTTCAGCAACAAGTGCGAATATAAACACAATGCTTTGTGGCCTTTCAAACTCAACAACAGTCAATAAATCAGAGTTTTGTCAGTTCGTACAATGTGTAGTGCTAAACTCCAAGTCTGTAACTCCAGGAGACATACGTTTACAGAGATAAATCGCTAAATGATAATGATAAATATCCATAAATTGTGTGCAATCAGCAGTAAAGTGACAGGTGGCAGTCCCAAACATTAAATGAGTCAGTATGTGAGCTGTACCGTCAGAGGACATGCAGGCTGGGCATGTATATGTTGGCTGGGCTGCAGTGGAACACTACACTGTAAGCATTACAAAGTATGGATTATTTCAGACATCATTAATAATATGAAAGCCAGTCATACCATCTACTAAGAACTTTGCAACCTCTGTCTCTGCCCCCTTCTGCTTCCTGGCCTTCCGTCCCGGCCCTCGCTTCACCTTATTAGTGGGATCCAATTTTCTGCCCATGCTAAGTACGTGGTTCTGTCTGAAAAACAGATAAAAATGAGTTGTGTACTTTTCCAAAGGAAACAGTAACCAGTTAGGGTAGACAGACAGATATGTGCTACACAACCAAATTACTTTATCTTGCCATTAACAGCATAAAGTGATGACAGAACTGATTATATTCATTAGCAGGACACTTTTAACAGAAATTTGTATGGCAGACGAAATCACATCTTTGCTGGCTAGTCCTTTATAATGTTAAATCCTGTTACCCAATGCCTTTTATTACTTAAAATCTCCATAACATTACGACAATTAAGCAACTTCAAGAAGTGAACCAGTCACAGAATCTATACGGACTGTTAAAAAGCTTGCAGGTTATCAAATTCATTAAATCGTTTACCTATCTGTAATGTACCTGACAAGAAAATAATCAACATACAGTACGAAAATAAAACTTATTTATAGTAAACATACTACTAGAAATACATAAAAAGCCCATTGCTGTGGAAAACCAGTTTTTTAAGTCAAAAATACTTATTCCACGTATTGTTTCATTAAGCTCTATGCTATACGTAGACTATACGCGGAGTAATAATACTCTTACCTTTTTCCACTTCGATTAACTTAGCTTCTGGTTGTTTTGCCCCAGCGCTTATTTAAACTAATCTCCACAACCATGCACATCCACGCACATGTATTCTGGAGCACACGTTTGATCCCGGAAGTCCAAAGCCCACGAAACACGTGTTTCCTGTGACGCATGCGCGCTGACGTCATGCTGAAGTCGCCGAAAAACGAACCTGGGATGCAGGTCATTTTAGTCTGGCGTTTGCGTAGATGTTTACTGAGTGCATGAAATGTATTATCATCTGGATTACATTAGGCGAATACGAAAGTACGAAAGCTGAACCTCCTAAATATTAGTCAGTCCCTCAGATTTTAGTTACTTTTGTGATGTTTACTTTTTGCCCCCCATCCACACACCCACACACACACACACACACACTTTTTGACGGAACATTGTATATCACGTATATCTTACGTTAATTTCTCCTAAATTTTTATTTTATTTGAACGTTTAGTATTTTGAAGCACTGGGAATTAATTAGGCTTCAAGCTTGTCCAAAGGGCTCACAATTAACTATCATACAATGTGGGCACACCCTTAATGCTTTTGAATTAATTAATGAACAGGAGCTGATAAATATAATAACTAAAACCAAATCG
>JAODKM010000126.1:20508613-20535016 GCA_026780845.1 Petrocephalus sullivani
GTTTATGTGGCAGGAGGAGGGGGGGGGGGGGGGGGGGGGGGGGGGGGGGGGGGGGGGGGGGGGGGGGGTATACGTTTGTGAGGTGCTGTCCTCAGGTGCTGATGGAATGGGAAAGTCGTCTGGAGGAGGAGGAGAAGGAGGAGCAGGGAAGGCAGGGGGAGGGGCCTCATAAGCAGGGGGTGTGGTTTGACATTCAGGGGGCGGGACCGGTAGCTCGGCATCATCCAATGGGGGAGGAGGGGGTGGGAAGTCTGCCAGAAGAGGGAAGGAACCATCATTAACTACAAATCTTTTCTTCAAACACTAACTTTCAACCATCAACACAATGATTTTCAGCTCAGCAAAGGTTCTTTACCAGCCGTGGTTTTGTTCACATTTTCACCTTTTTTTTTTTTTTATTTCTGTCAAACATTGCAGTGAGATTTTGAAAGTCTTTCTAAAGAGCTGAACTTCACGTCCTTGAATTGGAGCAACCAGAGACAAAGCAAAAGAAACTTACCATCACAGACAGGAGGGGGCGGCGGGGGAAGCTCTCCTACACGACCAATGACGGCTGTGCTGGCAGGTGTTAGATAAGAGGCTGCGGGTTGGTTAGTCTGACTTTTGGGCCGAGGCGGAGCCACAGAAGCAAACTTTTTTGGCTGGTTATAAAAGGAAGGAGTGGTCACTTTGAAGGTGATGGAGGAAGTCGCCACAAATGGCTTGCTGTCACTGGAGTCAGCCATTTTCTTGTTCTGGGGGGAAAAAGACAAAGACAGGGGGAATCATTGTTGTAGGTCAAGTGACAAACCTTAATCTCATTCAGCAGTCAAGCCTCTAACTCAATGATGGGGAGAACAAATGCCCTGCACTAGTCAAGGTAGAGCAATAGTGAACATTTTAAAATGTCCATGTATGAGGGGACTACGTGTTATTTTTCAACATAAGCTCCATCAAGGTCGAGACACTTTTGTAAGCAATGATACCAGCACTTTAGTCCATCTCTAAAGAACTGAGAGTTCTGGTACTTTAACCACGTCAATGTAGTCTCTTTCACATCAGCAGCTAAACAAACATGGGTGCCCTTCAAAGATTTTTTTTAGTTCACAAAACTTTAGTCAGGAGCAGCCAAATCAGGCCTGTACTGTGGATGCCTTACATTTTCCCATCGCAACCCTTGCAAAACTGCCCTTGTTTAATGAGAGGAATGAGCAGGAGCATTGTCGTGGTGGAGGAGGGCTCTCTGGAGAAGCTTTCCTGGGCATTTTTCTGCTAAAGCTTTGGCTAACTTTCTCAAAACTCTCTCATAATAAGCAGATGTTATAGCTCTTTAGCCGTCCAGAAAGTCAACAAGCAAAATGCCTTGACCAGTAAACCACTTTTGCTATGACTGGACCACTTCCACCTCTTGGTAGCTGTTGCTTTAATTGTGCTTTGTCTACAACACTGCATTGGTAAAGCCATGTCTCATCCCCTGTGACAGAGACTGAAAGACTGAAGAGCAATGAGAAAGATCTCATTGCCTACAGTTGATCAGGGAGGGACAGTTTTGGGACCCATTGAGCGGAAAGTTTGCTCAACTGCAATTTTTCATTCAAGATTGTGCAAGATAAACCAACTGATATGACTAGGGTGTTGCCTATTGTCACTGCTGTTAATCATCAGCCCCCACAACTGGGGCACCAACACCACCAATTTCTTCCTCAAACTGAGGGTCCAGCTGCGAGCGTCATCTTCAACATCATCGCGACAATTCTTAAGACAAGTTATCCATTTGTAAGCTACCAATTTCCTTGGGGCATCGTCCCCATAAACTTTCCCATTTTACCATTTTTGCTCGCAAGCTTCACCATGAATTTGATGTTTGTTCATGCTTCAGTTGTACGTAATTTTCCACGTATTTTCTTTTTGAAGACCCCTCATACATAATTGCTTACAATATAGCAATCTAAACTGTTCTAGAAGGTTCTGTCTTCTAGTAATATAGAAAGCAAGTAATTGTATTTTGCCATTTGTACCAGTACCTAGGCGTTCTACTTCTTTCTTGTACCCCCTCTTACTCTCCTATGAGATGGAATGCAAGGTTATCTAGAGCCCTAGAGCCGTGTTCAGGGGTAAGGACTTCAATAAAGAGCCTAACAGCAACAAGATCATGCTGCCGACTAGGGGAACCGAGGCAGCGACCTTGTGATCACAGGCAGGCCTAACCTGTAGAACCGCACACAGCTCCACGCACAATACAGTACCGAAATGCTTTGCTGTCTAAGCAATGCCAGTAACCATGACGCCAAGAAAAAAAAAAAAAAAAAAAACTGCGTAATCCAACCAATTTCACAACAAGTCAGGTGTTGATCCTTAACAAAAAAAGTGAAAGGAAACCACATGAGCCAGACAAAAGGTCTACCATTATTGCCAGCAGCTAAAATGTCAGAAAATATCGCAAGCACTTCATCTGTATTCATTAAAAACCTTTTTTGTTAATGGTGCTACGCAACATACCACCTGTCCTGCAAATAAACAAGCATACATCTGCTCTTTGAGCTATTTATAGCATCACTAATGGCTTCCCATCTCGAAAAGCTGCTCCTCCTGGTGTCAGATATGAGCCTATAGTACCTGAGATGCCCGTCTCAGTGAATAGCATTCCTTAGATAGCGCCGAATTCTACGAGCCTAGTGAAATACACCAGGAATGTGTGCAGCGTTACAGCCACAACTCTTCCCATTTGTGCTCCGAGTCGTGCACGGCTAGTGGACGCGTTCCAGCAAGTAACTGGGTTTTGTTGACACCCTCTGGCTCGGCTCAGAGCAGTATGTCCCAGGAGACTAGCATCCCGCACAAACAGGGGAGGCCGTCCAAGCACCGGACTCCAGATCACAATAACTTTAGTGCACATTGCAAGGCAGCGGGAATCACTTCCACTTACTCCAGATCAACAACAGCAGCTACACAATCCCACTATATAACCTTTTTCTGCCATAAGCAAGCTGTGAAGGACCTTTGATCCACCAATTACGACAACAGCTTAGTCATTTTCTAAAATCTACAAAATGATATGAACAAAACTAGGAAAACTAGGCAAACTAGGCACTTATGTAAGTTACTCTGGCTGAGGGTGCCTGCCAAATGCTGTAAATGTAGATGTGAACTAGTTATTAAGCCAACTGGTATTAACAGAAGTGTAGCAAATTTTCAGTAATGTTATTACAAAGTCCTCTGTCGGAAAACCAAGAGTTCCGTTTCCATTTAACAGCAATGAAACTTACAAACAATGCATGACATGGACAATACAGCAAAGCAACACTGTGTCTGAAAGGGGATGTTAAGTGTGCAATTGGCGTCGTGCTGTTCCTCACGGCATCAGCCCCCCCCCAATGGCATCTGCTCGTCCCTTCCAATGAGATCCAAAGCCTGCACTGCTTCAATAAATGCAGAAGCGACAGGAACGGGGGATTTTAACTCAGTAAATTAACACAAAAAAAGCGGCAGGTAGATTACAATGTCTCTCACAGCTGACACGGAACATAAGACGGAGAGGGAAGTTTAAAACCCCGGAAAGCAGAAATGCCATCGGTAGCACCTAGATGTCAAGCAGGTTAGCGAAGACAATGGGCCGAGTTAATGACAAACCCCCTAACCATACGCGAAGCAACCCACTAAAGCCAACAGGAAACCCGACGTGGCACGAACCCTAACCCCAGCCGCACACCGCGGCGGCATACTGCTTACTCTCCTAACTAGTACATAAAACAACCCCCCATGCACTGATGTTTAGAGGTCTAACGACGGCAGTGTGTGCCGGAGACTATTGTTTGCCCAGCCCTGGCCGCAGTCGGGCCTTTGCGATGCCTCCAGCGCGAACCCCCCCGTCGGCACCCGTGCTCCCGCTGGAGGGGGCAGAAAACGGGATCTGCTGGGTGTAACCATGCGCCTTTAAGCCTTCCCGTGACATGCTCGCTGCACGGCCGCTCGTCTCCGTCGCTCCTCCGGGGGAAACCCGCTACCCTCATTTTCTGCCGCCTGGTGCATTAATTCACGAGACAGGGCACCACGCGCGCGCGCGTGTGTGTGTGTATGTGTATGTGTGAAAACACACCGCCTCGGCCGCGTCCCTGCAAATCCCCACTTTTGGTTCAGTACCGAAATGCATCGAAATGCCCCGCTTTACAAGCCCCCCCCCGCGTCTACGTCGCGGCGCGACTGCCAAGCACAACAGCGTCCGTATAAGCTAGGCGATTCCCCAGCTGTGCCCTAATAGCGGGGTGACGCCTTTCCAGAAGTGACTGTCCATGTACATACATATTTCATTTGGATGTTTGCGTAAAATGGGCATTGCATTGAGCAGGGCGTCGTCCTTACAGCGCGTTAATGGCGAAGCAGTATAACTACCATCATCTGTTTGACTCCGAGACATTACGGTAAAAGCGACGCACTTACCGTAAGCCAGGCTGCCAGATCCCCCGTCAAAAATGTCGCGATCGGCTGATTTCCGTGCCCCCCCTTTCTGCTGCTCCTCCAATCCCCCTTTGCTTCCTCAACATACAGCCAGCGCGAGATCGCGCTTTTGCACTTTTCCTCCCGAGCCGCTTTAGCCAGTTTCACAAAAATAAGCGTTTGCAAAACTTTTTTTTTTATGTTTATTTAAAGAGACCGACTTCCTGTCGGTGGTGAAACATTTCCGCGTTCATACCCCATGCCGGACTCCCGGGTATAGGTGGTGCTAACGGACCTCCCGCTTCTTAACCTGCCCGGACCCCGTGGCCGGACCAAATTTTGCCGTCTACTACAAATCAGGAGCGTAAAATAATCGCACACCAAAAGCAGCTGTTTGCAGGACGATATTTTTGATAGTCTATAAAATACACTGTCGGTGATAAAATTCAAACGTGCAGAAATATATTAAAAGCATATAAAATATATAAAGTATATAAAAAGTTATACGAGAAAGTGAATTATAAACGAGTTTTGATGTTTAAGGTAGAAACCTCTTCCAAACAGACGAAGTTGGTCGTGACAGTTAACTTACCTGCTCTTAGCTTGTGCCACACAGTGGATATAAGTGACACTCCCTTTGCGTAAGTGACACTCTTACTTTGCCAGCCACGGGGAAGCTCCAGTGCACAGGGTATGTATATGGTGCTAACTTTTCTCTCCAGCCTTTTAAGTGCCTGTAAAGGCTTCTCACCCTCCCCCGTTTCTCTCTGAAAATGGAATGACACAATCGTCCCAAACAAGTTGCCTCTCGTTTGACTTTTGCTCAGGAGCGGTGTATTACTGAGCAAAGATCTCTCTCTCTCTCTCCTTCCTTCTGCCCCCCCCACCCAACAGTCAGCCCATAAACTTTGTGCCCCCCCACCTCCCCGTTTCTACATCCCTCTCTCTCTCTCTCTCTCTCTCTCTGGATTCTTGAAACATTCTTCATTCTATGACATCAGCCTTCTGCTTGTGTTTCCATGTAAGGTCAGGAGGAGGGAGAGAGAGAGAGAGAGAGAGAGAGAGAGAGAGAGAACAACTGGGGTGATGGGGGAGGCTGATTACATGCATGTAGGAGAGGTAACATAGAAATCGAATACAGCTAGCACAAACATATTTTTGTATTATATAAAAGAAAAACTATATATACTTTTGTAAATATATTATTCCAACTTTAAAATTTGAACTTTCAAATTTCAACTGTTGTCAACTGACACTTCGTATAGGGTGGAGTTTTCAAAGTTGATGTAAAATACAGTAAAATCATCTTGTCTGCAAAAAACATATACCAGCACGTTTATTTAAGGTCAGTTTATTTTTATATAGTGTCTTTCCTAACAGAGTTGCCCAAAGGCTCTTGCCAAGAGTGTGTGACAGTCCAGTATTACATCATTTCTACAGAATGGTGAATAAAACGGGGTGACGTCAACGTGGTGCTGATGGCGTTTTTGTACCTCTGTCTCTGCTTGTAGTTTTCCCTCGAGTTCTGGCCACCATTCTTCCAGCAGCAGTTATATTTCTTTTATCATTTTCCATCAGCCTGAACTCGGAGGATGTGATACTGCACGAGTCACAGAGGGAGGATGTCCCTCTGCCAATCCTGCTGGCCACGCTCCCATTGCTGGAATACGCTTCACATTGGAGGGTCTGGATCGCCCTGACCTTGGATTCCTTTGAGCCTTTGATTTGGGTTCTGTTTTATGACTATTTCCCAGCAAAGTGTTACTGATTATGCATGCTGATCATGGAGGATGCAGATCAGGAGGGAGACTGGTCTCCAACAGCCGAAGCCTTTCCCTGGCGTGAAGGAGGGGACGTAATGGAGATTGTCTGAAAATGGAGGTTACGATATCTCCCTGAAGTATGTACCCAGTGGGTGGATATATTGACTTCAGAGTCTACCTTGAGCAGGATGGATAGTTCCCGAGCCAGCCTTAGGGAGCCGCTTGCCGGCAGGAATCAATTTGGAGTCAGAGCCAGTGGAGTTGGATGGCCGCCAGGCCCGCTACTAGCGAATCGTCTTCTACTTTCCTGCTGCGAGTGAGTCACCATTCGCTCATAACTTGCTCCATAGTTAATGCTCAAATTCCAGACTACATCTGATTCATCAAGTTTACAGATGTGCAGTGCCTGATAAGTGTACCGGTACCTGCAATGCAATGCACACACACACACACATACAGGATGTGACACAATCATTCTCGCCATGGACATCCCCAGTGGAGCCGATCCACTCTTTTGAAACCTAGTTCTAGTCAAAACGCAATTAACATTGAAGCTTGAATGACTGACCACAGCTGTAATGTACGGAATGTCCAGCAGATGTCAGTGTATTATGTAAACCCATACATTGTTTGGCCCATGGGGAAAGTTCCTGGACTGACACAACACGAAGTTGCAGAGCAGGACAGATAAAAAAAAAAAAGATGTCTGATACTGATCGAGATGCAGAAGTGATAGTCACGGTCAGGTCTGAAAACCAGCTGATGGCTGGAGAACTGACAAGGGAACGTAAACAGCGATGAAGCGATGGATAATGACAGAGAAAGAAAAACTAGCTTTGGTTAGAGGGAGAAAGATTTCCAATTAGAGAACAAACCACAGAGCACCCAAGCTACCGTGTAGACTAAAAGCTCTGAAAAACAGACTGTGCTCTGCTTTCACTGAGTCTGTACACTGTCTGACTGGCCAGAGTGTTCATGCTCTGCAAAATCCTATCATCCCCATGCTAAAGGTGTGGCTACCAGCCAGGGTGTGCGCAAATTACCAAAGTCTACAGGACAAACATAAAACGTAATATAATCCGTGCTTATGTAAGCGTAGCATAGCAATCACCCGATAAACCCAAACACTTCCCCAATAAAGGTACCTTCCCTTCCTTCTCCCTGGACGAACAGGAGCCGTAGAAGCAGTAGCAGCAGAGCTGGAAAAAACAACTTGACTTCTCAGGGGAGGCTGTCCCTCAGGGCAGCAAGGCTTGTGTGTGCATGTGTAACCGGGGGTAAAATGGTCAGATGGATCCTGTCATGAAACAAAAGCCCTGTTAATACAAACAGGTGATCTTCAGGGGTGATGGCCTGATGGCACATGTGTGACGATGCGGCATCTACTGGGACACAGCTGCAGCCAATTAGAGCGAATGAAAAAAAGATGCACCGAGTGGAAAATGTACGCGAAAGGTACGGACGGAGAGAGGACGAGGAAATGTCATTAATGTCGGTATCCTGCAGGAAAGGCCGATATCCCACAAGGAGCAGTGAGACAGCCATTTAGGAAAAGCCCATTTTAACATGGCAGGGTTCTGAATTCCAGCCAACTAATTTGCGAATTAGCTTTCCCAAAACATGGAAGGTCAAAGTGCTGGTAAAACAACTTGATTTTTGATAAAGTAACTTAATTTTTGTTATTCCCCTGTGAGATGCCAGGGGGCGCCGAACTCTCCCCAGCGCCGGCCGATTAAAGACACTGGGAAAGGAGCAGCGTTGGACTCATGCTGGGCCACATGTAATCAAATATCCTCAGGCGACTCTCTGATGGGCCGCCTTACCCCCCCTTCTGGTGTGGAGGAACAGATCACAATATCGGATTGATTTTCCTGCTGGACGTGGGCTGGGCACCACTATTTAATACTCCTGTGTTATTGTGCTGTAATATCCATCCCTGTCAGCTGGAGTGTAAACAACATGTTATGTGCATTGCTTTATGTGGTCACTATAAAGCCAGTTTTCACTTCATCTAAGTGCTACTACATAAACCTCCCTAATGGCATGACTTATGCACAGTTCAGGTCCTATCCCATTATTTTCCCGAATCCTCCTTCTCCTTCTGCCTCTCTCTCCCACCACCCCCACCCCTCCCTCCTCTGTCTCCCTCTCTTTGAATACTAATTCATGCCACAGCCTCACCTCTCCTTAACAGGATTCAAAGCACCTATCCGTCCCTCCTCACCTTCCACCCCCTGCCTCCCTCTCTCCCTTTCTCTCCATCTGTCCCTCCTTCTCCTCCGTCTCAGTGAGTGCGATCGCCTCCCTCCCACCTTCTCCCTGCGTCATTTGGTGGGGGAAACACAGAGAGAGAGAGCAGCACATGGAAATATACAATTAGCCAGCAGCACCACTGTAAGGCGGCATGTGTTGACATTACAGACCTCACTGAGGGCACTGTCCACAGAGCAGGCGAGATCAGGGGTGCCGTCCCTATCGTTCCGGGCGCAGAGGAGGAGACCAAAGAGTTATAGAGAGGGATTAAGAGAAAAAGTGGTATGGGATATACTTTGCTATGGCATCTTTGATTCTCCTGAAGCGTATCCCTGTCTGTCTGTTCCTTGTGTGCGCTGTAGTGAGAGGGGGAGAGAGACAGAGAGGAACTGAGAGAGATTGAGAGAGAGAGAGAGAGGGCGGGAAAGGTGGCAAACAGCTGTACTGCATTGTGAAGCAGAGCGAGCCTCACAGAGGGAGACAGACCGAGAGCACCCCCCATTTTATGTGAGGTTTACAATGGCACGACAGTGAGAGGCTATCTACACTGGCAGCAATAACGAAATGACACGTTTCAAATGTTAACCTGTCTGATCATGGCATTTATTGGCATATTAAAGGATGGTCTCTCTGTTGACTTTTCACCGTATTAAACACAAAGGTTATTAATGAATTATGGTCTAAGGAAGTTGTGTCTTATGTACATTATTCTAATATTAAGGCAACGAAACTTGTGAGCATCGATTATTAAACCTGTAAAAGAGATCATATTAACGACTATAATGTATGGCTTGTGCTATTTTTTTTTATCGTGTACGTGTTCTTAGACGTACTGACTCACTGACGGACGGGCTGGATGTTACGATTCATCGATACTGCGCTGGGAGAGAGAGGGAGATGGAGAGAGAGGAGGGAGAGAGAGAGGGAGAGAAGCAGAGGGAGAGAGAGGCACATACGACGCGAGAGAGGAAAAGAAAGGCAGAGAGAAATAGAGAGAGAATGTATGGTGAAAAGGTAGAGCTTCCTTGCTTATTGTCAGGGCCTCTGTAAAAAAACATGGGATGTATCGGCTCCAGGACACTCAGTAAGATTTTCCATTTGTTATTTGCCCACCGGAGATGGGTGGCTGGGGGGGGCGCTGGGGCCGATGGTGCCGGGGGTGTGGGTCTGGGGTGGCTGCCTCTCGGTTAACGATGCTAATCCCCGTACGCTTGGGGAGCGATCTTCGGGGCGTTCCGCATGGCACGGGCACGCCGGAGCGTGACGCGGGGCTACGGCGCCCGAAAGCCGGCGGGGCCCGGGCACCGTGCGCCTTATGCCGATGGAGAATGCGTGGGAGGGAGGGAGCCATGGGAGGATGGATGGATGGATGGATGGAGGGGCGAGACTGCATCGCCGTGACAGCGGCTACCGGGAAGCGACTGCAGGCTAAGAGGGACGGGAAGCAGAAGGATCGGCAGCCTTCAGTCTATTGTTAAGGACAATATTTGCGCGGCGTAGCGCTGAATGTCTAAACAGAGGTGGGGGCAGACGGAGACAGGCTGGATCTCACTGATGGCAGAGGGGCACCGGAGCTGGGGAGGGAGAGCAGAGGCAGTACGTGAGGAAGCCACTGTGTGTGATTGCGTGGAGTATTTAGGTTAAAAGCCTCCCTGATTCTGCCCATGTTTGTCACATTGGAGTAAATCGATGTCAAGGTGGCCGCGGAGTCAATGGGAGTAAAGCGGCATTTTCTCGTAAAGAGATGTTTATGTGCAGAGATGTGCAGCGCATCTGACATCAGTGTAACGTGTAATGCATAGGTCATACGCGAAATATTAAGAGAGACCCCATAGCTATTTAGAGGAAATTCATCTTCTGAAAGTCATCTTCAAACCATATTGAGGGCCATTTGTATAGATACTATATATGTGCATGGTGAATATTGCAGAATGGGAAATGCTTCCCTACTAGGCTGTGCATATCTGAGATGACAGTAATATATCTACAACGTGTATCTACATTATTTGCCAGAAATTGGGAGTGATCACATTCATACATAGGGAGAATTCACGTTAAGGCCGAATAAATGTTTATGTCAAATGCATGTGTTTTTTTGTGTGTGCATTTTTGGGCGATATTTAATTCCGTGAATATATTCCTGAATAAAATATTTTTTCAGATCATGCTCCAATAAAGCATATAAAACAGGTAGATTTACAAAAATATATAAAACATCTTTCTTTGCAAATGAGTACTGAATTATGGAAACTGAGAGAGAAGGATAAATTACACCAACATACAGTAGCCTATATTAAACTGCTATACCTGCACGTATTGAGAAATACGACAGGCTCACGTGCTTCATTCTTGCATTATAATAATGATTAAGTACATCATAGTAATACTCTATATCCCATTGATAAATCACGATAGTATTTAATATTGTATTCCTGAAATGCGCATAAAAAATCTAAATGAATGAAGCGTTAACTATTTAAAATTAAGTTTGGCTGTCACTGAGCATTATCTGGAATTAAAAGTTAATTGAAATGAATGAGGTGATCCACAGCCCCCGCGGTGTGTTATTTCAAACAATACCGAGACAATGGAGTAATCCGAGGGATACCCCTGCTTGGGACTCACGTTAATGTTAACATACCAGGCATATCATCTCTTACGCGAACTTCAGACTTCACTTACCTGGGCTTAGATACTTGGACAATGCACTAATAACCGAGCCCCATGACACCATCGGCTATTGATCGCAAGCTGCAGCAGACAGGGATCATTTATAACACCGGTGCCGTAAACATCAGCCCCCTTAAAAACTATGCGCCATGCAGCATTTCCCTGAAGCGGCCGAATCGCTTCTTCATCAAACTGCACCAGCCTTATGGTGTCGGCGGCGGGGAGATGCTGAAATGGCTAAATCGCATTCACTATCACAGGGAGGCTACTCTGGAAGGCGATCAAAGGCTCCTAATGTTGCTCTAAAACGCTAGATTTGAGTGCATCGCCATGTGAGATCGCAGTGAAAGCCTCCATCCGAGTAGATAACCAAGCATCCAGCGTGACCATACTGCCTTCAGGAATGCATTGTTTACAGATATTCAGATTTTTCCATTTCTGCCGACTGTCATTTTGTTATAATCGTGCAATGCATCCAGTGCAAATATTTGCGGATATCGCTAAATATTTCACTGTGGCATGAAAATAACACCGCGGGGTAAATCCCGAATGAGCATGTGCCTTTTTCTTCTCCTTCTTTTATTGTAAGCACATTTCCATGTTCTCTTGCGCGCTCGTATTTCTTGCCGTCAGTGTTTGCATTCGCGTCTCGACCCCGTCCCGTTCCGTTTGACTCTCTTTATGATATTGCATTACCCAGGGATTCCCTGATATTGATTTGATTAAAACTGCTGACTGACTGACACACACACATCGCATCGGTATTGCGTCTTTCAGCCGACACAGTGACATGTTCACCCACTAACTCAATCACTGTAAGACTGATACCCAAACAGCGTAGCAGCACCGGAGCAGATTGATACATTGATTTACTGACACTCCAGCTGACACATAGGTGCGCAAACACATAACAGGTGACTGGATGATGCCTTGACCATGAGGAAGGAGGAAGGAGCAGCGGAGAGAGGACTGGGGTGGTGGGGGGGGGGGGGGCAATTATCAGTGACACAAACCCGTGACTCAGACACAGGGAACAAACGTGTGGGTGGTGAAATAATAATAATATGCAGTGCTATGCAACTGGAGAATTTCATTGGAGCCGCTGCTGCTGGGAACGTAGATATTAGTGCATTGTCAAGCTCAGATCGTAATCGAAACTGCTGTCATTGATGAAATGTTACCACGAGGAAGGCAGGCACTAAGCAGGTTTAGACCCAATTTACCCATTGTCTCCTAAAAGCATTCAAATGGGCCCCGAGTCACGCTAATGGTGCTTTCCAGCGAGTCTGTGTTGAGCAAAGCAGTTCTGCGGAGTGTTTCTTGGGGGCTGTGTGAGGATCCGTGTGTTTGCTGCAGGTTTTTCCAGGAGGCGGCTCTGTCCACGCCTCTTTGGGGGCCCCCGGGCGGCCCCTGGGGGAGGGGGGGGGGCACTCGCCTGTACCCTTCTCCCGGCTTTCTCGCTATCAACAATCCACCGCAGACAAGGGCTGTTAATCCCGACGCCATAAACATCAGCGTCTGAAACCACGTGCCAAGAAATGTTTTACCGGCCCGGCCAAATGGCTCTGGCCTGAGGGCACCGCCCGCCCCCCCGCCGTCAGCGGCTCCCACAGTGCCGCACAGCCTCTCCCAAGGCCTGGCCCTCATGAGTCAGGCCTCCCACTCCCTTCCAGCCTATCACTGATGTGATGTTTGGAGAGTGCGGTGGGGGCAGCGGGAGGAGGAGCCTTGTGACCCCCCCCCCGCCACCCTCATCCGGCCTGTGGCGTGCATCAACACCCAGCCCGGATGTGGCGGCCAGGCGCAGGCCTACCTGGCGTGTCAGCAGGCCGGCGTCCAGCAGCTCCCTCATACGTGGCCCGAGCCTCGTTCACCATGTCTTTGCCAGCGAGAGGGCGATATCGAGCGGGACAGCGCTCTTGCCGAAAGGCCGATGCACGGATCTCTCAGACCTTGCTCTTGTTTTGTTCCTTCTGTAAATGCACCGGGGAAGTATCGCCGCTTTCGTGATGACCTTAGAAGTGAGGATATGTCTTGGCTGTGCGTCACGTCTCAGGAGATGGCGATGCCATGCTATGGCCTGAGGGTCGCAGTTACGTGAATCCATCTTCTTCCCATTCCCGATAGGCCTCTTTATAACTCTGGTCTTCACAGATCAGTACATGTTATTTCAATGGCTGTCACTCACAGGCGGTCATGTGACCGAGAGAGACGCGGGACACGCAAAGCAGGGCTGCGATTGGCCGTGATCAGGTTTTCCCGAATCTCATTGGTCTTTTATCAATGGTGCTTGGAAGTTGTGGGCAGGGTGGTGAGACTTTTGACCATGTTCCATATTGTCTCCATAAACAGAACAAATGAAGGTAGCAGAGAGGCATCTCAGGCAATCGGTGACAGCCAGACCCTTCAGGGTATCTGCTTACCAGGCCCGACTGAGCGTTGCCCTGATTTTACACCCCCGTAATTTAGTAATCTTTCTAGCTCAGATGACTAACTCCCGTCTTCAGAGACTGTATGCTGATTGAAAAAAAAAATTGCCCAGAGACCATACTGTATTTAAACTTAATTACCAGAAAGGCCTCTATAATTAAGTTATGTTTTAATTAGGATTGGACCGAGAGGAAAAAAAAAATGGACTCCATTGATGAACTCATTTGTGAAGCTGTAGTGTTGGTGCCACCGCGTCTCAGTTTACCCTGTCCTCGCTGATACTGGCTGTGATATCAGCAGAGCTCGAAATGCATCGCGTGCATTTCAGGCCATTACTATCACGGTGTGAGGACCAGCACAAAGATAAAGCTCCTTCTTACAAACCAGCGCCCTGATGCTTCATTGTTCAGTCACTGTAATTCCTATGTAACTCTGTAAACGTGTGGCTCTTCTCCCTCTCCTTCCTGTTGCTAGCGGCGGATGGAGTTCCAGTACAGAAGGATGGGGAACAGGTAGGCCCTTAACGTTTATATACCAGCAGCTCACATTCTGACTCCTAATGAATCCACTAGGACTCTGGATGAAGCAGCAGCCTGCTGCTGTGAGGTCTATCCCTGTGTGACGTCAGCTCCGGCTCCGGTTCCCATCACTGCCCCCCCCCCCACCTCACAATCACACTTTGAGAATCTTGATCCAAAATGGCCGCCAGGGAGATTCCAGCTTCACCCCAGGAAGACAGGAGTATCTATTTCTGGAAGGAAGCGGCCCACTGCTCGGGCTGCTAGCGCTGCCACCACCGCTGTGAACGGGGGGGTTAGATCATGCATCTCGCATCGCTTCTTGGACTGCCGAATCCCGGTGTTGGCTGTCACCGTGACTGCCCGCGTCTCGCCACCCGACTCCATGTGCCCCCCTGCTACTTTGCAGCCGATCCCCTTCTTTGCAGCCCCATACCTTCACTTATCCACACCCCTTCTATGCAGTCCAGCTCTGTCACATGACCACGCCCCCTTTTGCAGCCCATCCCTTTCTTTGCAGCCCCATACCTTCACTTAACCACACCCCTTCTATGCAGCCCAGCTGTCACATGACCACTCCCCCTTTTGCAGCCCATCACCTTCTTTGCAGCCCCATACCTTCACTTAACCACACCCCTTCTATGCAGTCCAGCTCTGTCACATGACCACGCCCCCTTTTGCAGCCCATCCCCTTCTTTGCAGCCCCATACCTTCACTTAACTACACCCCTTCTATGCAGTCCTGCTCTGTCATATGACCACGCCCCCTTTAGCAGCCCGGCTCCTTATTGTGACTGTGGCCCTTCTTTGCAGCCCCGCCCTTCCACCATGACCTTCCCCCACCCCTTCTTTGTACCCCTCCTTTTGTGTAGGCCTGCATATTATTTGTGACCCCGCCCCTTCTTTGCTTTCCAGTTCTGTGTGGCCCAGGCATTTTTTTATGACCCTGCCCCTTATTTGTGGCCCAATCACTTCACTGTGGTCCTGCCCCTTCCTTGTGATTCCGGCCCTTTCCCAGTGTCTTTTTCCGCTCACGGTTGGACAGCAGTGCTCCACTTTCCACAGGCCTGGGTAACCAAAGCCCCTGAGGAACACCTCCCGCTCATCAGTAGCACGACCTCATCCTGACCTGTCGAGGCGCTGCGCGTGGCTTTTTCAGGAGTGTGGGCTTCACTGAGGGTTAGCTCAGCGCGGGATGGGGCGGTGACTGCCGCTCACTCGTCTGTGACCGGGTCACAGAAGTAGCGCCTGACATCGGTTTGCGGATGAGGCCAAGCCGCAGACAGCAGGCCTCCGTGTTTAACCTGGATCCTATGCACCCTCCAACAGTGCCTCCGGAGTGCCTAGAGACGCCGTCACCTGCATTACCGCCAAGCTGTCGGTTGACATGGAAATGGGGCTAGCCTACAGTGCACTATGGGCACCCTCTCCCGCCCCGGCCTCTCCGTGACCCGGCCCTGGCCTGTCTGTAACCCGCCCCCCTCCGTGCCCATTGGCCCTGGCTTTAGTCCCGCCCCTTTTGCTGTGATGCTGGCGGAGGAACCCCTGATGGGAAACGCGCATATGGCCGAATGGCACCGTCACCGTGTGTACTATGGACTGATCTGTCTTTCAGTCTGTCCCTCTTTCTGCCACTCTATTTTTAACTTTCCTCTTCCTCCCTTTCTTTCTTTCTTTCTCTTTCATTCTTCCTTTCTTACCTGCTCTATCTCTGTCTCTGACCTCCCTCCCCCCTCCCCCCTCCCCGCTCGCATGCCTTTAAATCTTCCTCCCGCTGTTCCCATCCCCGCTGTCCTCTTCCTCTCCTCCTTCGCCCTTGCCTGTCCCTCTCTCTCCTCTTCCTCTCTCAGCATGGCCGTACAGACTTTTCATGGGAAGGAATCAATGTAAGTCTTCGTGAATATCATTCCTGCATCCTTTTGATTTCGTAACTCTCACCTTAGGTAACCTACATTTTACCTGCCTCCCTTCCTCTCCTCCTATATCTGTCTCTTTCTCTCTCTTTGCCTCTCCGCCGGTGCCGTGCTGCTGTACCGTAGTGCTTAGAACAGTTGCTGTGCACTTTCTGTTTCCTCTGTCACAGTCACACGTGTCTCAGGCCGAAAGCCTAATTTTCAGTCAGGCCGCTTCAAAGCGGACAAGTGGCAGGCCGCCCACCATGTTTATGGGAAACCTAGATATTTTGTACGCAGATCTGTTTACGTGTCCTTCTGTCCATGTAGGATTTCCTGCTGTATTTAAACACCCCCTTCTCTCCCCCCACTCACTTTCTGTGTTATTTTGCTCATTCCCACCATCTTATGCTGACTTATGCTTTTCCTAATTATTCATCTCGGCACCCCTGTTTCCCCCTCCCTGCAAACAAACCCCGCCCCCTCACTTCCCCCCGTCCTCGCTGCGTTTTTTTTCCCCTGTATCCATCTATATACTCCTCGCTCCTTTCAGCTTTCTATGGAGGACACCACCTCCATCCTTCCTCGCCTGAAGCGAAACTCCAACGCCTATGGGATCGGTGCTCTGGCTAAGTCCTCTCTGACAGGTGTGTCAGGTGTGTGTCTGTCCTGTGACTGGTAAATCTACCATGTTGGCTCCGGTCCGGCAGAGCTTGGTGTCAGAGGAAGGAGCCAACATGGCCCCTTGTGGGTACCCTGTATCACTTCCTGCCTCCATGGAAAATACATGTCAATGACTATTGTAGTCATTGATGGGATCAAGTCAATCCTCAAAATCCCAAGTAAGAAATACACTACCCACAATGCATCCTCATGTGGCTTGTTGTTAAAAATGGGTGGGAAATGTAGTATATGGTGGTTGGCTTCTGTGTAGCTGTTGTGAGTTGTAGTGGCTAATTAGTCAGTGTTACTGTACTGTTTTTTATGTTTATCCGTTCCTAGCTGTAGTGTTATTGTAGTGTCAAGTGATCCAGTGTCCATAACTGCATTACTCGTTTGTTCATGGTCATGTAATCCGCCGACCAGTCATTTAAAGGGGTGTGTCTCAGATATATAGTCAGCTTTTAGATATATATACAGACAGCTAGCTAAATATGAAACACAATGACTTGATTCAGATATTCCAGTTACATAAAGGTGAAGTGTAGGGTCTAGCATGTCACTGTCAGGTGCAGCTTAATAGGTGTTATGTCAACAAGCCAAAAAGATTCATTCATCACTGTCCATTCCCAGCCACCATGATTTAATACACAACGTAATTCCTTAATGCACTTCTGGGAAGTATAGCTTTTTATTTGGATATCAGCAAATCGCTGTCTCTACAATTAAACCTACCCCATCAGCCAGCACGCATAATCACGCACACTCCTCACTGCACAAGTCTGACCAGGAGCAAAGTCGCTTTTTGATGTATTAACAGTCCTCCTCTCTTTCCCTCCACTGCTCTCTATCACCTTCTCTCTCTCGCTGTCTCTGTCACCCGGTCTCCCATCCACCTGCCCCTCCGGTCTGTGCCTCGCCCACCTGTCCCAAAATGGTGCCTCTCAGGTGTGACGCGCTCCATGAAGGACAAAGTGACCAAGCCCACCGCCATGGCGCAGGGGCGCGTTGCCCACATGATCGAGTGGCAGAGCTGGGGCATGCAGACGGTGGGGGCGGGGGGGAGCGCAGGCCGCACCCACCTGAACCGCGAGCGGGAGCGCGAGAGGAAGCTGGAGAACGACGCCTACAGCGACCTGAGCGACGGCGAGAAGGAGGCCCGCTTCGCCGCCGGTGAGCCCCCCTCCCCGCTCCCCAGCCCCCGCCCCCGTACCTCCGTCTCTAGCCAAGCCCGTTTCTCGTCCCACCTTCGCCAACCGTCATTGCTTCCGGCCAAGAAGGACGAAACCCACATCTGCTCTCTCGCCTCCCTCCTGCAGGAGTGATGCAGCAATTTGCCATCTCAGAAGCTACCCTGCTGGCCTGGACCTCCATGGATGGAGAGAGCTTAAGTGCTGGCTCCAACCAAGGCAGCGTGGCTCATCTCAGCGAGGTCAACCAGGAGAGCATCACCAGCAGAGGTATCCGTCTGGCTGCGGCAACCGCTTGCCTGCAATTGGCTTCGGTCTAAAGCAAACGAAAACAGATTCCCTCGTAAGACACTCCGGAAAACACTGGAGAGGAGCGTTGGTGAAAAATTACGGAAAAAAATAGGCGTTAAATAACATTAATCAGAACAAATTACTTCATTGAAATTTCATGTTGAAATAGAATTCAACTCAAGGTTATTTACCGAGTTCATTTTTCAAATATAAAATCAGTATATTTAGCAAATCTCATTACTAGATTATTGTAACGACCCAGCACATTGTCTGAAGCAATCCGAAATGCCAGACGGCCACCACAGCCAAACAAACGAGCAGAAGGCCGCGTCCTCGGGAAAGCGTCGGCTTGATTAGTCATGTCTGTCTGTGGCGTTGCTGGGAGCTCACATTGGTGGATAAGCTGGCCTTACTCGTCTCCTCTCCTTTGATAAATCCTCCCTATGATGGCTGGTGATAGCAATACAGCAAAAGTAATGCTACAAATGCTGTAAAACTTGATATATGAAAATTCAATATATTGAACTTGCCCTGAGATGGACTAGCATCCCATCCAGGGTGTGGCCCTGCCCTGTGCCCTATGCTGCCTGAGATGATCTCCAAGCCCCTTAGTGACCCTGACCATGATAAGGGTTTAAAAGATGGATGGATGGATGGAGTATATTGAAATACTGCTACCGGCCATTTCAATCTATGCTTCTGGAACTTACCCCACCCCTTCATGCTTCCTCCCAGACCAGATCCTTCACCACTCCTCCGCCGAGGTCTGGCCGCACACGTATGTCTCGCAAGGTCTCTACTGTCTCTCCTCCTCTGACGCCTGGGAGCCGATCAGCAACGAGCCGTCGGGAGTGGCCTCCCCGGCCGCTGGCTCCTACGTCATGGCGGCCGGACCCGAAGGGTACGAGGGCGGCACTGCACACTATCTGACACATCAACAACAGCAGCAGCAGTTCAACTTACAGCAGAGTCAATTACAGCAAATACAACAGCTGCAGCAAATACAGCACTACCAGCAACAGCAACTGCTGCAGTATCAGCAACAACAGGTGAAAGCCAGTTACATTCATGCTCGATTCGTTGAATGAAGTGGGCAGAAAATATGTACACTGGTACTGCAGTTGCAGATGGAATTTTGAGTCAGTTTTGCTCGGCTTTACACGTCTGGCCTTCTTTTTAGTCCCTGGAACACAGGCTACACAGCGCTACGCACTCCCTGCAAGCCACACCCAACAGCACCATCCACAGTCTGGCTCCGCCCTCCCACCCCCCATTGGTCGACTTGTGGGGGGCGGGGCAGATTGAAGCCTATCAGGGCGAAGTTGGTGGGTATGTGGGTGTGTCGGCAGGCGAAGGGGGTCTGGCTGTGACTGGAGTGGAAGAGAGTGTAGCAGAGAATGAACCACTACTCGAGCAACAGGAAGAGGAGGAGATCAAGGTTAGTGTTTTATGCTTTTTGCTGCATGCTAAATGTTTCACATTTGAAGGTTATAGTTAAATCTAATGTGATTCGGCCCCAATGCCGGTGCCAATAAGATGGGGCAAAGAATTCTCTATAGAGTGGGATGTTTTGTCATCTTAAAACTTTTTTAGCTAGCTTCCTTTGTACTTACAATAATGAAAAATTCTCTGATTGGTTGGCATTCGCCCAGTATAAATTTGGTTACATTTTGGGAAGGCCCAATAATGTTAAACAGACCATCCTAACTGAGGACTCTGCATTTCTCTGTGGAAAAAGTAACTTAATGGCTGATTGATCTGGACTAAGTATGTAAAATTTATTAGCTCTATCAATTTAATAAATCATTGCATAAAAGGAACGGCCTATTAGCAGAAATGCACCTGCCCCAGTACCATTTTTAACAGCTAAGTAATCATTGACTAAATTATTAAAATTAATAATTCATTTTAAAGAGTAAAATGTACATTTTTCATATTTGCATTTTGGGTTACCATGAATTTCAAACGATTACTCGATTAAAGTCTATTACTCGATTAAAAAAAAAAAAGTGTCAAGGAAGGAAGGAAGGAAGATTATATGAGGTTTAGGGTCCACATAAAAAGCAAATGAAAGCCTGAGCAGTGTGGCAGCACTTCACATTCAAAGAGAGTGAAAATGCAGTCGTCACAGAACTTAAATATCACAACAACTGACTGCAATGCGACAGCGTCTCCAAAGAAGGCACGTATGGATTCGCAAAATGCAAAGTTAGCCTTAGATACCTATAAGCGATGTGCCCTTTAGCTTAACTTCCTGCAATTCCTGTATCCTAAGATAATTGCCTACCCTAAGAAAACCTGACACCTCTGTATAATTTTGTGAACATATTGTATGTATTGAGTTGGGCTGAACAGTATTGGAAAAAGTTCACATTGCGGTATTTGAAATATTTCAGAAAAATATTATGATATTTCTATAACAAAAAAGGAGTTGAAACTTTACCCAAAACTATAGCCAAAAGGATCTACTAAAAGAGTATGATATAAGCTGGTGGCGCTTCCTCGAGTTGTCAACAGACACGAAAGCAGTGTGGACAAATCACTTACTCAGTATCGATTCAATCTAAAATATTTCATACAGCAGAAGACCAGTGTCTTTTGGTTACCAGTTCTTGTTCCCTTTTCTTCTCCTCACCTCATCCCATCCATCCATTTTCTATACCAGCTTGGCACTGATTTTGTTAAATTTCTCACAAACATGCCACACTGTCTACGAGTGCGTCCAACAGCCGGGATGAAGATGATTACGATTGGCTCAAAGTGCGCACACACACAACACACAAAAACCCATTTTTAAGAAAGCTATAGTAGATAATGATGAAATGGAACAATCATTAAAACTGTAGAGCCAGTGCCCCGTCCAGGGTTAGTTCCTCACTTGGTCTCGGTTGACCAACATAATGCTTGTCACAAAGTACAATCTATCTAGTGCTAAATATACTGTATGTGTAATTATAATTATATTTGAACGTATTTATGGTGGGTGGCACAGTAATTGGTACTTTTGCCTCACACCTGTAGGGTCAGGGTTCGAGTCTCTACTCCAGCTCCATGTGTATAGAGTTTGCATGCTGTAATGTTTACTCTGGTTTCCCCCCACAGTCGAAAAACCTTTTGAATTATTTGGAGATTGGCCATGTGTGTGTGTGTGTGCCCTGTTATGGGTTGGCGTCTCGTTCTGGGTTATTCTCTGCCTTGTGCCACTAGTTTCCAGGACTAGACTCCGCAGCCCTACATAGGCCAAGTGTGTATAGAAAATGGATGGATATATGCATAGACTCCAGCTACAAACATACACATATTATAAACATATTAGATATATAGTCTCATAATAAGATATTAAAACTTGCAATATGGTACAATGTAGTACACAACATTTGTATCTCATACTTTGGAGTGGTTATCTACATTTTTGTTTAGATTATTATGTGTTTTCTGCAATTTATGTAGCTGGATGAAACAAGTCATACTCATAAGCATACCCAGGTATATTTTTCCATTGGATACTGCAAAATTCTATAAACTGGACATTCAAATGATTAACATATAAATAAAACCAACACTATTATATATCATATAATGTCCATTATATATATATGAATTCAATTAATGCAAGACTATTGCAGATTACACCTTATGCACGTTAGCAATCATAATACTGCAACCAATTACAATTTCATTATCATTAAGTGGTGATTTCTGAGATGTAAGAGGCTCTCTTCATTATCCAGCACCTCCTGGTGTCCTCAGGGACATCTGTAAAAGAAGTGAGTAAGAGAGGGGGTGGGTACTGCCTGACCCGTCCTATCGTCTTAGTAACGGATACAGTGTGTTATCACCAGTGTGGACCTCAGGTCTCCTGCAGAAAAGCTCTGCCCCGACCTCCTTTAAGCTCTCCGTGCAGTGGCGACCAGCGCTGGATGTCTGTGAACGTGCCGAAATGCAGTTCTTATAAAAGTGATCTCTACCCCCACCACCCCCAATAGCTTTTTATTCAGTGACTGCACATACTGTTTTTCTCTATATATTTGCTTATTTTTCTATAAAATTATGCTTATGTATTCTGTCAATGTTATAAATTATTGATTTTGATGTCTTTTATCACCACACTCAAATCCATCTTGGAGGAGAAACATGTATATATGTATGCTATCTGTCTAGCATCTCATTCCAAAGGCTAGGGTCTTAATATAAACTTGGTCACACTTGGTCGCTGTAATATCCTGAGCCCTTCTGAGCAGATGTTGAAACACTGCTGGTAGGATTCGCCACCGTTTAGGTTGGGTATTGATGTTGAGTTATCAGGTCCCTTTCGGTGGGTTTGTGTGACCAACCATTCACAGCTGAACTCACTCCCAGACGTTTCCACTACACAATAATCTCACTTAAACCTGACCAGGGCAGCTCTAGCAAGACAGAAATTTCAACTGACATGTTGGAAAGATGGTGTCCTATGATGGTGCAGAGTGGAAAGTCACTAACTTGTTCTCTACAATCATTCTGCTGCTAATGTATGTTGCAGGAGATTGTGTGTCTGTCTGCTGTGGGTGTGGCTTAATTTGAAAATTTCTCTAATCAATAGGGGTGTCCGCATACTTTTCACCATATAGTGTATGACTGGATTTCATTTAGTTAAATCCCAGTCCATATATTGACAGGAAGAAGAAGTTACGTTATGTATGGAGCCTGAAGCTGTAACCTTGACCCCACTTGCACCAAGAGAAGAGCCTTCCAGTGCTGGAGGAAGCAGCCCAGGGCAAGCACCTGGGGAGCCAATCACAGAGTGGAAAGCTGCTGATGTCACTTCCGGTGTCAGTCAACCTTTGGAGGAAAAGGATGAAGAGCTGGAGGAAGCATCAGTAGCGGTTGTGGCAAACTAATTTAGTGGTAGGTGTTATGGACAGAAATACTGTCAATGTTGCTGAAATTATATAGATAACACAAATGTCAATATTAAATATCAATTCATATTAAATATAAATAGAGTCTATCTCCTTCTCTCCAGGTATGAGGCATCTATCTCTATGATGATTCCCCGTGATGTTGGTGATTGTTTTAAAGACAATTTTCATGCAAGGAAGAACAAAGAATGGAGAGAAAAATACTGAACGAAGGACAAAAATTTTATGGAAGCCCAATGTCACCGAATAGTAAGCGTTCCCCGAGAGAGTGACAGAGTGGAGGAGATGGAGACAGAGGGAGCAGCACCTGAATCAGGGAACAGAGAGCAATAGAAAACGAGAAACCAAAAGATAGATACGTGCATGCTTTTATGATGATGCAATTGACTGACCTCCATCATCAGTGCATAATATACATATAAAAATAACAGTCACAATTAATAATTATTATAATACTTTTTTAAAAATAAATCAAAAATACCATATAATGAGTCATGTATATGTGTACAAAAATATATACTTAAGAACACTAACACAATTTTTAAATAATTCCAGCCATTCGAGATAAGATAATTGTTTGTAGATCACCTTCAAGAACATAAACACAGCACTTGGCTCTCCACATAATTTGTGTTAGTGTTTGCTTCTCGGTGAAGCGGTTCCCATACGTGTAACTCCTCACTCACACAAACACAGACAGACACACACACATGAGGAAGCACTCACAGCAACACAGAAGAAGCGGTTTTAATCGAATGTGTGAATTCCTTAAATTAGCACATTGTGGTTAAAATAGTGGTGAAATGAATCAGGACAGTTTTTATTTAGATCTGGTCAGTATAGTGCAGCCCATTCCAAAAGAGTCCAATAAAATAATGTACTGTTTGTTAATATCTTGTTGGCACTATACTGGACTGGACTGTACTTTACTGCACAATGTGTTATTTGCACATTGCGTGATATTGAATGTGTTTCTATTGTATGCATGCTTTGCTGGAAGGTGCGTAACTATACAACACGGTGTAAACCTGCACTGAACCATAGTGTCATGAGTAAGAGTTGCTCTGAACATCATTTCCTTCGTACCGTACTTTGCTGGCGAGTCAGAGAGGGCATAAGGAAGAAACGCTGCACTCACACTAGACAACGGCGGCAAGGATCCACCAGGAACCAAACGTTCTTTTGTCTCCTGCAAAACTCTGGGAGCACCGAGAATCATAAGCTGTCTGACAGCGAGACACAGACCCTGGGAGCAAAAGGAACCATTTTGCCGCAGAGTTGCTCTAAAGAAGGACATTGCGAGGAAACATTTGGGATTTCAGATCATGGATGTGGACTGAGATGGAACAAGCCAGGATCTCCCTACTTCAAAGACGCATTGGGCCTACGGATATTTACCTCTAAAATGAAACTATTATTTCAGCGTGAGAGAAACTGTGAGGGCAGTATTGACTTTAGGGAAAATAAATCCAAATTGTAACAGATTTGCAGGAAAATGTTTTAAAGGGCTTGTGGCCGCTCTGTCATATAGATGTAAATATTGCACACATGAACAATCACAGCTTCTGTCACTTTGAATTATGTTCCTGAGCTTTTACAATGATTTATTTATTTTTGTACGGTCTGAACTCTTGTTTCGGGAGAAACCCATCTCTTAATTGTGCTGCCAGTGGAGGGGAAAATGGGTAAGGATTTCAATAGCCACTTGTCTGATCATGTGAATGGGAACATTAATAATAATAATAATAATAATAATAATAATAATTATTATTATGATATGCACCACAGTTAAATCCAGAAGCAGCACCAAATTGCTCTTGCTTCACCCGCAGATTTTCTGCGATGGGACAGTGCTTGTCTTGTCTACCAAGTATGTATGAGTATGTGTACCTCAGAGGAGGAATGGCTGATTTCTTATACAGGTTTCCTGAGGACATGTGCATGAACCATTAACAAGAATGATGACGAATATAATAATTTTAACAGAAAATGACCTTTATCGCTCTGGATGATTGTTCGGGAAACGCGAAGTCACTTTTACTTGAACTGAATAATTTATTGATTGACTATTTATGCAATGTTACAACAGTTTTTTTTTTTATAACAGAACTATCAGTACTCCAACCAAGATATGGCAGAATATATATCATTTCATTATAGTTTCCCTGTTTGTTGTAGAGCACAAAAAAAATGGTAGAATACAACAGACAGCCACAATCTCTGTCTTTGATACTCTTGTGTTGGACGTTTGTACTCCACTGCATCAAACTGGGACCAAGTTTGATATACATTCAAGCAGGGAAACTGCAATCAATGATAGATATTCCTTTATTTATTTCTGGGTGAGGGGAACCAACTTTAAATTGTGTAGAACATATCTTCGTTTGTCTTACAAGAGATTTTGCCTCTCCATAGAAACAGACAAAAATATACTTAGCTTTTCTTCGAAGCTGTATATTTTATTTGTGTTTAAACAATATTTAAAACTTTTAAAGTAGGCCTACTTCTATTTAGATTAAGTGAGAAGGGAAAGGTCTCCTCTTCCACATAATGCGAAACACATACCACAGCGAAAATCCCTCGTGTTGTATTTCAGGATTATTTTAATAAATGTTACTATGCAGACGCATGTATCCAAAATGCTCGAAGCAATCTGAGTAATTCAGTTCAAGCACATTTCTCCGGAGAAAACCTGCATTTTTGGGTTAGCCACATGCCAATTCCTTACTGACAATACCAATTCCTAGTAACTACTTTTTAGATATTAAAACAGCTATGGAATGAATTAATAATAAACCCTTTTAAACACAAATGAAATGAATTAATAAAGAACATTGCTTCCTAAAAGCTAGGCATGCATTTTGTCTGCAACTGGACGGTATGAATAATTAAGAAATATGCAGAAGTGAAATCTCTTTTCTTGGGGATATTTTGCGGTCTAACGGCACCTTCAGTTATCTGTTAATTGATTTTTTTTTGTATGATACTACTGCCATCTTTAAATACGAACTGACTTGCAAGCATGAGTATCACTGGCTTCCTGCTTGCCTCTCTATATGTCCCAGTGCCCGTCTCTGTCCGTCTCTGACCTCCACCCCATACAGAAGAATCACATTCTCAGTTTTACATGCTACAAGTTATACAGGATCCTTCAGATCTGGCTCGTCAATAAGTGCTAAACATTAACCCGAACTGAAAGGTAAATTAACTTCTTATTTCTTTTGGAAAACGCATTAAAATGGGCCTTACATGTACATGCCTACTTCATATAGGGTGCGGCTCTTCCACATGGACGCCCCCTCTTCTCCGCTCCTGTGACCCCCCCCCCCCTCCCCCCCCCCCTCCCCCTCAGCCTTTTCTTCCTACTTTATTTTGGCGGGGGTATTCTCCTTATAAAAAAAAAAAAAAAAAAAAAAAAAAAAA
>JAODKM010000126.1:20535021-20547005 GCA_026780845.1 Petrocephalus sullivani
ACCTTGCGGGCCCCTGGCAACAAGCACCCGACTCCGGCTCCGGCCCCCCCCCCCCGTCCCCCTCCCCTCCCCCGTGAGACTGTTTGCTAGTCTACATTCGGGAGGGTTCATTTTCTGTAAAAAAAAAAAAATAATAATAATGAGAAATCTCTAGATAAATTCAATATTTATTATACATAGTAATAATAATCAGTATGAATAATTGTTGTAATCTTTGACTGAAATAAGTAAATACATTCATTAGTTAACTTACACAAATTGTCTACAATGAAGATTTAATCACAAAAAAAACAATCACAACAAAAGAGCTAATTCCCTTTTCATACATCCCAGACAGTTACAGTGGTAGACAAACCGAAACATACACGGGGTGGACCGGACGTGTGCTTCTGACAAGCACGCTGATTACCAGAGCTGATCAACGAAAACATTCAGTGGTAAATCAAAAAACACAGTACTTAAAAAAAAGCATACATCAAAACAACGAGGAAGAATCAACCATTCATTCTTATTCAGGTTAAAGACTTAAGAAAAAAAATCCTGAGAAACGGAAAATGAGAATAGATACCTTATAGATAAGATGAGAGTGTCAGCATGGAAACTACATTAAAAGAACTACATTTCCCATAAGCCCCGGGTGGCCCTGTATCATTCTTGAAGTACTTTAGCTGCACCAAGTGCATTCTCATACATTTTCGCCGACCTTGAAAGTACCTCCAGATGAGTAAGCAGCCACCAAATAACAAGAAGATGAGAAAAGGAGTCTTTCTGATACCACATGGTCACATGACCACCTTACTCCCACCTCGTCTAGATTTGCTCTTCCTCACTCTGCTTCTCCGCATCCCTCTTCCGCTTCAGGGTGGGTCGGAGAGCCGACAGAGCGATGGAGAAGGAGGAGCTGGAGGACGTCGGGGGATTTACCGGTCCCCTCTCGTTGACAGGTGTCCTGCTGCCAGGAGTGCCCCCACCCTCCCCTACACCTCCTGCACCTGTACCATCCTTGGGGTCTCTCTTGGAACCCTCTCTCCAGACGTCCTTCGGGGAGGAAGGGGCAGAGGGAGACTGGGCTGGTTTCTTAGCCTTTCGACTGGCATCGCGGAAACTGGCCAGCGGGGGGCGAAGGCGCACCCCACTGCGGGTGGAGCCCTCGATGGCCTTCTGGAGCTGCGAGGGTGGGGGGGGGAAGGCCGGAGGGGGCAAAGCAAACACAATTAACACTGAAAGCAGAACATGAGGCGAAACGAAAAGAAATGAAGGAAGAATGGGAATGAGAGATGAATATACTGTATGCACGATTACAGTGGAATAATCACATGACCAGGGGGTTGGGGGTGGGGACCGGGAGTCATTAAATACTGAGCCTTACCAATTACAGTGGAAGATTCAGAGAGAGCGGGAGAGAGAGAGAGGGAAGCGAGTCCTACCTCCTTCAGGGCAACAACTCCAACTAGCTTCCCAATGCTGGTAATGTAAGCGTGGCTGATGCCCAGCAGGGAGAAGAGGGCGTGAGTCTAAGAGTGAGAAGGACAGAGTGTCATGAGGCCAGGCGAGGTCTAGGGGGCGCCCAAGTGCAGAAACCATTTGAGCTGTAACAGGCCTCAGCTAAACTACAGCTTCCCCTATGGCCTTTCTGTGACTCATGTCACGTTACTGTAGACCGGCTCCAGTCCAAATCAGCCCATCGCTAACATGGCAGGGCTGAGGGATGGGACAAAGCTGGGTGCCGGGGGCCTGCATTAAACATGCCGCCCGTCTGTCTGCCACTGACCTTGTGCAGGGAGGTCTTCTCCACCAGCTGGAATGGGGAGGGGTCGACACGGAGCTGCTCGATGTCGATTTGCTTGTCCAGCTCAGCTTCCTCCCAGGCTTTGATCTGAACATGGAAACCAGCGGGTCTATACAGGCACCGTGATGTCACCCACAATGAATAATTTAGCTTTAACTGGGCCATTTTCCACTCAAGGTTTCTTTTTTTTTTTATACCTCTCCTGGCGTCATTGTATCCACAAGAGAAGGTGCTCTGTGTGCCTACAGAGAGAGAGGGAGAGAGGGAGAGAGGGAGGGAGAGAGGGAGAGAGGAACAAAGACAGAGAATGTGAAAGGGGTATCAATGACTAGTGTTGGCAACTATGAGCCCTATTTCATCACTTACATTTGTAGACAACTCAATATCTGATGCTCTTCTGCGACACCAGACATCTAGTTTGAAATAGCATGCCAAAGTTCTGGTGCCATCTGGTGGCAGTTAGAGGATATTGTAGTCTGCCTGCTATTACAGGAAAGGAAATCTAAACCTGAAATTGCAACAGCTGCACTGGAATACACATAAAACGCAAACATAAGTACAGATAAATATATACATGTCTATATATGGGTGACACGGTGGTGCAGAGACACGAGTCGCAGTGTGTGTTTGTGCCCTGTAATGGACTGCTGTCTTGTCCTGGGACCTGAGCATGTGTTATTTAGTCCATAATGCATACTTATCTTAAACAGTGTACGGTTTAAATATCCCAAAGGCAGTTTTCATTGTATGATCGCGTTACACTGGGATGTCTGCCTCCATCCGAGTATCTCAGCAACAGGTCAACGCAAGCGGTACGGTCCGTAAAGGGCGGCCGGCGTCCGGAAGGAGTACCTGCGCGTCACCGTGCCTGTCTGCACACGGGAAGAAGAAATGCAGGAAGGTGTTCCTCAGAGCCCTCTGGGGGCCTTGGTCTCAGGAGAAAGGTCAGAGGTCAGCACAGGGCAGCCCGCGCCGGGCATGTGACACCAGGACACTATCTATACCTTCTCCCAGACCGGAAGTAACACATATAGCAGAGGTACCTGTACACCATGACCAGGGCCGACCCTTTTCAGGGCCCTAAATCTGATTCACTTAGTTGTTATTGGTTGCCTTCCTTCCCACAGGCTAGTCAGATGTGGCTTCGGGGCCCTAAGCAGCCCTTTAGTTCTTGGGCCGGCCCTGACCATGACGAACATGCTAATGTTCATCTCTTATGCAAGATCCGATGCAAAAACTCCACATTTCTGGATATATGCTGCTTGCACGCATATATGCTTGCTGGCCACAACCTTGCCGCAAACATTGAATATCAACATTACATCACATTGCATAGGAAAGCAGGCAGGCAGAAGATGTAATTGGGATCATAAAGGAACTTACTGGGACCCGGGTGGCTAGCTAGTGGCTCCTGGGGTTTCGGAGGAGGGAGGGGCCCATTTTGTTCCTCTTGCACAGAGGTGCTCTGGAAAGTAAACGCATAATTAAGTAGGTTGATTACTCTAGGTTAACAGGGGAGACCCATTGCATCTGTATCTGTTTTAGAATGATGGAATTCTTTGAAGTGAAGAACACTGGCTAGGTTGGAGTAAACACAGATTCTTCCCGAATGCGTCACAAACCCTGTCTCTTGTCTCTTCTCCTGCCTCCTCGTCTACAAAGGCGAACGATTCCCAGCTGACCCTGGAGGCCAGTCCTCGGCCCTGGCAGAGGAGCCTCCTCTCGTTGGAGAGCCACCAATCAGAAATGGTATGAAGGTCTGCTGTCTCAACTGAGCCCAGAAGGATCATTGAATCTGAAAAACGAGAACAATCAGCGCAGTAGAAAGGAAAGCAGCAGAATTTATACAGAATAGCTGATGCTTTTTGGCCCAAGCTACTACATTCACATAAATGTATTTAAGTTTTTACCATGTCGTAGCCTAAAGACTTTCAGTTTCTTTAGAAACAACCTCTTATAGTCAACAGGAGCAGTTTAAATGCCATTACTCAGCAGTTTGTCCTGTCTTGCTGAGAACTCATAAAACCTCCACCCAAAAGCAAGTAACATATCGGTTTTCTTTCCTTTGACTTTTCAACAAGAGTGTGTCACGCCACGGGAGCATTCACCTTCATTTTTAAGGAAAAGGCCAAAAGTCCCAGAGAACAACGAGTGCATTTCTCTTACCCTGCGATTCGACCAGCGGGAGAGTTTTCAGCGATGTGGACTGCAGCAAACTCTTAAGCTCTCTGTATGTGGACTGTGTGGAGACAGACTTCACTTTCTTTACCATAATATCCTCCACAAAGATGTTGTACTTGCTGTGAGAAAAGTTGGACCATAGTTACAACAGAGGGATGCATGAATGTAAGACACTGTGCAGCTAAACCTCCAGCCCAGGGGCTGTGCTGCCCTACCAGATGTGCCCAAATCCCAGCTCCGGAAGGTAAGGCAACTTCTTGATCTGAATGATGGAGTCGTACAGCGAGGGCTGCAGCCCTTGGGCCACCATGTTGGCAAGAATGACGGCCACCATCATGGGCAGGATGTGGGAGATCTGACCGGTCAACTCGAAGCAGATCACTGCGGTGGACACCGTGTGGGTGACAGCTCCTGTCATGGCCGCCGCCCCTGGGGGGTGGGACAGAAAAGGAAGGATTAGAGAAATTTGAATGGAAGACCATCAGTGAGGAGGAGGTGGGAGAGGAGCAGCGGGGACACTGACCGATGACGGCGTATCCTCCCGGCAGGATGCGGTACACGATGCCATCAAAGAGGATGCCGTTGGGGAAGAGGGTAGCCATGATCTCGCCCACTAATCTGCCAAATGCCGCTCCTGGACCAGACAGCAGGCGGCAAAGGTATGGCAGATCGCCACATTTTCCCAGCATATCAAACGCACACGCCCCCCCTTAACATCCTCACGTCCTTCCCTTACGAAAACTAACCATGATTTTACTACATTTCTTTGACTAACCATGGTTTTTTGGGTAACCATGAAGTTTATGACTATGGTTTTATCATGGTTTCACTACAGTTACCATGCAGTGCTATAAGTAAATCATAGTAGTACCACAGTTACCATGCAGTGCTACAGTATAAGTAAACCATGGTAGTACTATTGGTAGGAGCATAGTAATCATAATTACCATGAGGTACCATAGTAAAACCATGGTTACTGTATAAAAACCATAGAAAGCATAGTGAGTTTCTGTATGGGTTGTTGATGTCATTGATAAAGAAAAATGATTCATATTCAGTATTTACCCAAGACGAAGACCGGCATGAAGGAACCCGATGGGATGGGCATTGTCGTGGCGACAGCAGACATCCAGAACTGAGCGATTAAGCAGGATGAAAACATTGGAGATTCGCAGCTGACATTGGATAACAGAGTAAAGCAGACTCATTAAAAAAACTCTTATTGCTTTTAAGATAAATATTCTTCTAGCATTCTTAGGTACAACAGTTATTTATATGGTGTTTTCATACAGTGGTGGCCAAAATTATTAGAACACCTGACAGATCTTAACTTTTTTTTCTCCAAAACATGATTTAATTTCATAACGTTCATGAAATATGCAGATGGTTGCGCACAACAAATATCAGATGAAGTGAGACCTACTGTTTTTATCCACTTTTAACTTATATTTGGTATAGCCACCTTCTGCAGCAATTACAGCAGCACATCTCTCTGGCATAGTGTCAATATATTTCCTGAGAACTTCAACACTAATGCAACAATAATGTACAATAGATCCGTCCAGTTTATTTTTCAACTTGTCACAAATGTGCTTGATGGGGTTGAGGTCCGGACTCAGCACAGTGATTCTCCTTATGAAGGCTCTATTCTATCGTTATAGAGCATTTGTAGACCACTTTGTAGATATTTCATTTGTTTTATGGGCATTTTAATGGCCAATTCAACAAAAACAACTGAAACCTTTTAAATATGCTAAGTGTTCTAATAATTTTGGCCACCACTGTATATACAGCTTGAGTAGAAAGATAAGCTGTCATCACTTACAGAACCTGTTGGGAAGAAAATGTAGCCTATTTTATCTTGGACTAGACCAGCTGAAAAGGGTTAGTATGTGCTGGTAGAGCGGCCAGACTATTGGTCTCAACCTCATGAGAAAAACATGCTTTGTCAGGGCAGACTGCTGCCAGAGGTGTATGTCTCTCTGTTTCTGTTCTACTTGCATGTTCCCTATGTACTGGACTCCAGGAGAGCCCAAATTTACATTCACAGCATTTAGCTGACACCCTTCCATGGTCTACTGCCAAATGTCTATACATTTACTCTGACTGTGGCTTTTTCCGAGATTGCTAGATGAAGGCTGTTTCCACTCATCTCACAGCTTTCGCCGGTGACTGTTGTCCTGCAGGTGACTGTTGTCCTGCAGGTGACTGGCCTAAACGCGATTTATGCATGTCTATCATTGTGGTTTATTGCTGATCCTGTTCACTGGTGTTAGGCACTTATACGGGAACACCAGCTTAGATAGCCTTAGATAACCTGTCCTTTTAGGCTGTGAAACCTCTAATGATTTATTATTCTAATGTTTACATTGGCCACAATGCTAACTTATTTTGCTAATGTTTATGAGCCGATAGAAAGAGGAACTTAGTGAGTACCTTCATGACAATGAAGAGGATGATGATGAAGAAGACGTTGACTTGGGGGTGTAGCCATGCTGCAGAGCGGCCGAGGCCAGGCGGAGGAGGGGAGCCCCAGATTTTGGTCCAGGTGTAATTATCAAACAGGGAGTTAATTGCCTCTCTTGGCATTAACTGTGGGATAAAGGATGTTCATGCAAGAAGTTACATAGTGATAACAGCAGGAGTTTTCATTACAGTTATAATCTCATACAGTACCTGCCACATTACCCAATGATTATATCAACAAACCAGCCTAATTGGGAAGTGACATTCAGTGTGCGAAGCTTCAGTCTGAGTTTAATTGTGAAATCGAACGAACACTGCAAGAGGCATTTGATCTCTGACCTCTCCAGCCATGAACTGTCCAAATCCAGGGGGGAAAGTCAGCGATGCGATAACTAAGGTCACCACGGCCGGGTAAAGCAGTCGGCTGAAAAACAGACCGCAGAGACGTTGGCATTAATGTCGGGAGTCTGGAATGTGGAGGACCATAGACAACAGTCACTACGGCTTCGATTACAGCTATGATTTATTCATAGGGAAACAGTATCGTTGGCCGAAATCAGCTGTCGGCGTGAGCGCTCCCATTTCTCACTGTTTGGTCAGGAAGCGCGTCAGGGCGTTCTGTTTCCTCATCACCAGCACCACTTGGCGATTCAGGAAAACGAAAAAGGCGCCAAGGAATCCGCAACAGATGCTGCGGGGAGAGCAGAGCAGAGCAGGAGCATCAGCACGCGGCGCGAGAAAATGCGGCGCGTCCACACTGAGAAGGGCGGTGAGGTGTAGGCCAGGCGCCCTGCGCGGTTAGTACTGCATGGCCGGGGTTGGGGTACAAACAGAGGCTGGCCATGGCGCTCTCACGTTTTCCATCCTTCTCGCCATCTCTCTCACCCAATAATGGCAAATGCTGGCAGCTCCTGAAGGTCGAAGGGAAACTCCATCCGGAAATTGGTGCGGAAGAGAGCGGTGATGGTAACTGAGAGACAACACTTCATTACAGAACGCTGCACCAACACATCTGGAACTTTCTATCGCTCTAATTATCTTACTGCACAATTTGACATACACGAGTTACAGTGCACACCCCACTCCCTAACTATATTCATTGACTATGAATAAACAGGTCTCAGAAGCTTACAATCTGTAACCACAGGCTTCTCGCTAGAGGTCAGAAAACACCTAACCTTACCAGCATCTTTATTCCACACGGCCAGCACTCGGAATATGAAGGCGCTGAAGGTGGCGGCAAAATATCCCCTCCAGTAATTCCTCACAGCGAAAGAGGTAGATGTAACCTCAATACTGAACAACACCCCTGACGGAGAGACAGACACAGGTGAGAGACAAGGACTGGGTGCAGGGGGGACAGAATTAACGCTGAGACCGTGAAAATGAGGACCGGACTGCAGAAGGAGAGTAAAGGCACACGAGGCATGCAGAGAAATGATGAGGAATATTGTGAGCAAAGCAGTTACTTTGGTGGGCTTCATCAGAATCATGCAGATGGGCTTAACTGCTGAAAAGGCTTTGGGGCTTTGTGGCTCTATTCAAAATTGCTTCTTATTACCTATATAGTGCACTATATAGGGTGTTCGCCATTGCAGTATAGTACACTACAAAATACCCACAATGCACTGCAAAATGATTTGTTATTAATATTAACAGCGACAAAAACAACAGCAATAACAACAACAGCAACAATTATATATATATATATATATATATATATATGTATGTGTGTGTGTATGTATATATATATATATATATATATACATACATATGTATTATAAAACATTAGCATAAAATTTTTTATTCTTACACTTTATCTTATTGTTGTATTGTACCATTGCTAGGGTACCACCATAGAACATCTTAGTGTCCCAAACCCTCATCTTGTTTCACTAATTCCTTATATAGGAACTACACAGATTTTCCTATAGAGGGAGTAGTGAGTAAGTGGCCAAGCAGACCACTTCGATTACAGCCTGAGAGTGTGTAGGTGGTTAAGGGGGGGCGGGTTACCTCCAAGGGGCGTGCCAAAGCAGCAGCCCACCCCCACAGCGCAGCCCACTGTGAGGATGTCTGTGTAGGCATAAGGATTCTACTGACGCGAAGGGAGGGGGAGGGGCCAGAGGTGAGGAGGTGGGGCCAGAGAGGGAGTGGCAGCAGAGAGGGCCGTGTGATTGGTCAGACGGGGAAGAAGAGAGGAAACAAGAAAGGAGCAAAGAGAAGAGTAGAATAGAAAAATACAACATTGTAAAATAACATCAGACAAGGGAAAAAATAACTAACAAGTGAGGTATAAGGGCACTCTGCCTAGAGGCAGAGGATGAAAACCAACACAGAGCATATGTGTGTCGGCAGACAGAAAGCCAGCATCGATATATAAAGGTTACAGATGGTGCTGTCGTCCCGTGGCAGAGATCATCAGCAGTGAGTGGGAGCCCGTGTTGGCAAACTGCATTCACAGACAGCAAAGCAGAGCACACAGCAGAACAGGCAGGCCACTGGGTACAAAGTGTTAGCTGGCTAAGAGTGGGCCAGGAGCGTTCACAACCAGCTCTGATTCGATGGAAGGCATTTTAAGTGCTATGACAAATTCTCCTTCTCTATCTTGTCAACAAACAAACTTATAAAATTATAAATAGACCCCAAGGAATTCTGAACCCTTATGCGACTGTTAGCAATAGTTAAAAACCTCTTGGCGTGTCCTGTAATCAGAGTACAGATAGGACCAATGTACTTTATCATCTAATAGCATTTCTTCCCTTCTCTCCTCCCATGATGAGGTGGAGAGGTGTATGACTCTGTGGCTGTGTCCAGAAGGTTGCTGGTTCAAATGCTGAGGCTGCAACACTAATCATATCACTATTGGACTCGTAATCGCAAAAATTTCTGTATGTATGTTCTATCGCAGATGAACATGATGGAATTTATAGAGATTAAACTTGTACTTGCTATCTGTACAATGACAATAAGGACTTTTAAAACAACAGAGGTAGATATATGGTTATGTCCTTTCACAACCAGATCTCCACAGTACATCAGTGAATCTGTCTCGAGACCCATCCATCATTCTGATACCAGCTGCTATCAAACCAGGCTGACCTGGGATCTCATTTACCAAAGTGTACATAGAACAGTTCCTAAATTTGTAAATGTGCGTATGAATCGCCAGTATGGCAAGAATAACTGAAAAATAGAAATGCCCTCAATCAACCATATATGGGTATATAACTTCCACATAACACACACATTGAAGCACAGAACAGGGGGCCGTGAAGAGATACATACCACAGATATATATACCAGAGATATATACCAGATATATACCAGGCATATACACCGAAATACCATATACCCTTATCCCCTTATTTTATTTGTAATATATTTAGCAGTATATGTTTGCATTATTTTGTAACTGTATTTTGCTATTAAGGAATAAAGTAAAATAATGTAAAGGGGAGAACAATGGAACTTCACCAAGAATGAGGTGGACGTTTTGCTGGGCGTAACAGAAAAAAACAGGTAATTTCTGGCAACTTTAGCAGTGGCTGGTCAAAGAAAGAGAGGGACCCAGCATGAGGACAGGTGACATGTAGTTTATCTCCAGTAATGAGAAGGTGGCAGAGGTGAGGATGACGTGGTTCGATATGAAAATGAGCACCAGAAAAGGATGGCAGCCCACAGATCCCAAGCACCATTTCAGTGCCACTACTGGGTGGTAACACAGCTGCCATCATAGGCGAAACGTCCCTAACGGGCTCATTCCAGAGGGTGACACTGACAGTGCAGCTCCATCACCCATGGAGGAGGCCGACCTGGCAGAAATAGGCAAGATACTTTGGGGTTGTGTTTAACTGGCTGTAGCATGTAATGTGTGTCACATGCCGCCGTAGACCAACAAGTGAATGTTGCAGAGAATTAATTGTGCCAGACACGCCCATTGTCTTGTAAAGCATATATTTAGTGCCAGTGCTATATTGTTTTTTTTGGCCATGGACCTTATACGACTTTGGAATGATTCCTTGTCATGACTTGCCTGCACATACCTAGGTCATTCTATTTGTCAATCTATTAAGGTTGATAGTTGGGAGTATCCATAGTATCCTATGTGCCGATTGGTTGGCTTCAGTTACGCTTCTCTGCCACTGCGGGTTTGTGCGTACACATGATCGGTGTTCAGAAATATACGCACATTTCTACAAACAGGGAGGAATTGATAAATACCATTCTATACGTAAAAATGTTCCTACGCACATTTGATAAATGAGACCCCTGCACTCATCTGTTGTGAACGAGCCCATTTTGACTGCTGTAGACAGTGGCCTGGGGACTCCCCCCATTCCGCTCGTATTCCTATTAGTGTGACACGTAGTTCAATGTCACAGCAAGGAGCAGTGTGGCTGGACAAGCAGGAACCATACAGTCAAGTACAGACAAAGCATGACGAGCAGGACAGCATCATGCACAGCGCCCATGGACAGGGCTCCTATTGGGCGATGCAGTTCTGACTTGCCTCCAATAGGGGCAGCGAAACAGGTGGCCACTCCCACTCCCACTGCACAAATTACCAGGTCCTGTTTGTGGCCCATATTCTGGTGTGGGGATCCAAACAAGGAGGGGTGGGGGCAGAAATGCAGAAACAGACATGGGGATATTGTTAATAAACATGCCAGGCATTATCATCATACTCCATTAATACGAATGGAGCAGCAGAGCTGGGCGAGTTACGGCACGTTAGGGAAAAACTGCCTTTGTTAACAAACACACAGGGAATCATCTCAAGCCAAACAGCGAAGGCAATCTGGAAAAGGACACATCCAAGCCGGGCATAGCTGGGCTTCGGGGTTCCGGGGTACGGGCTGGACCTCGCTTACCTCGTACACGCCTGAGAAGAGTGACATAAACCGGCTGAGGACGGCAGCGCAAATGCTGGCGATGTGAACGAAGGGACCCTGAGTGGATGGACAGATGGATGGATGGACAGATGGATGGATGGACAGATGGATGGGGAGGGGAGCATCAGGGGAAAGTTTTAAGATTCAGGAATTTGTTGTGATACAGATAGAAAACAATCACACTATGCAGTGAAAATCTGATTGTAAAAACGGATTGTAATTGAATAGTGATTGGTTCAGAGAGATAACCAATCAGATCTTGCTTCAGATGTCAGACCAGCCAATCAGATGTCTTGGTCCCTCCTTGTCTACTTGCTTGGACCCATGTTCTCCATAATCTGATTGGTTATCTCTCTGAACAAATCCTTTTTCGTTCTGCCCTCAGAACATTGTTGTATAAGTAAAATTCCCACAAGCTTATGTCAGGTTTTTGTTAGAGAGCTGGAGAGAGACGGCTAAAATCTTCAGATCTGCACAGAATCTACAGGATGTTTTTCCTGTGAACCATTATGCCATATACACTCACCTAAAGGATTATTAGGAACACCATACTAATATGGTGTTTGACCCCCTTTTACCTTCAGAACTGCCTTAATTCTATGTGGCATTGATTCAACAAGGTGCTGAAAGCATTCTTTAGAAATGTTGGCCCA
>JAODKM010000126.1:20549358-20566888 GCA_026780845.1 Petrocephalus sullivani
AACTGCGTCAGAGTCGGATGGAAAGAACCAGCAGGGGGGGGCGGGTGGGGGGGGGGGGGGGGGGGGGGGGGGGGGGGGGGGGGGGGGGGGGGGAGCAGGCAGGATATGGTAAGCAGGGGCGTGGGCTGGGGAAGGAGGGGCAGGGCCTGGGCAGGAGGGGCGGGGCACAAGGACGCAGGCGTGAAGAGCTGCCTGCATTAGAGAGCCAGTGTGCCCGAGACTCAGAGCAAGAACATGGGCAGACAGAAATAGGCGAAACGGTACAGCAGCAGTGGAAACTCAGGTTCGGGGGAACGGGGCCTGGCTGGCCTGGGGCCAGGCAGCTGGGGAAGCACTCAGAGGGGCACATTCCAGCGGCCTGCCCCCAGCAGCACAGCACTAATACATTAATGCATGCCGCTAATGGATATATTTACGCTTACACCTATATATATGATATGTCTGTGCCTCTGACCTCTCACACACAGTTCTGCACCAAGGCCGTCTTTACACGGGACGCCACCTCGAATCTCGCTACCAGGAAAAGGTAACGCCTCCAGCATCCGAACCATTCCCTCGCCCGCCAGAAGCATCGGAGACACCGGCCGGCTGACCCCCATGGCCCGCCGGCGGCGACCACGTCGTGCCAGATCTCTGGCTGATCCTGCAGCCATTGGCTGATTCTCCGGACGCGAGTTTTAAAGCTCTAACCTTGAACCAGAATGAAAAACAATCACCGTTCGTTGTCCGCCGAGCCCCACTGGGCCGTGCGCTGTCTGAACAAACTGCTGAAATAAAATACCTGGCTCTCAAAGTCCATGTGAAATTTCTGCCGGAATTAGGCTAGTTCGTTACTGTCATCACTGTTATTTATAATGATCGGCCAGACATGCGGCTTCCTTGATGAGGAACGCAAATAATTAGTCCCTCCAGAAAAACACGGGTGCGAGTCACAAGTCAGCATCTTCACTTTCTACCGCGATTACCAGCAGAATGACGATATGGATGTTAAAATAACCAGTGACAGAACAGCTCCGCAGAAGGGCCAGGATAATGAGCAATCCAGTGATAAAAGGCAGGGCTCTGAGACCCCTGTGTTGCAGGTTCAAGATCCTCGATGAAGCAGTGCTGCATAAATAGTAAACAGCTTGTAAACTGCATTTAGTGAGGTATCGGCCGTGTGTCGATTAAGTTAGTCGGCGTAATGCAAAGGCACTTAAGAGGCGTCGAGCGATAGGTAGACATACCAACCTCCCGTGCTGAAGTCCCCTTGGGCATGCCGTGTTTGGGTACACCAGTGTTACTCCTGCTGAGTCCCCGTTACTCTGACTTTAACACAAGGTCAGCATTAAACATTAACTGCAGGGGAGCAATCAATCACAGCCAGTGAGAAGGGCCAGGCCTCATTTATTAAGCAGTTAAATGTGATAAAAATGAAGAAGCTGACCATGGAGAAAAAACACAGTAGGCAGGGCCAGCTACAAACTTCTATAAACACCGCTGAAAGTGATATGAAGACAGATGATACGCTACTGTAGATTTCCTGTAAACGCATATCATGAGACTGTCGAAGCATCGTCGAGCCCCAGGAGCGGATGTGAGTGGGCGTTGGTCTGGACCAAAGGAGATTCAGGGTAGCCAAGGATTTAGCAGCGCGTTTCAGAGTACTACTCAGGCTCAGCTCCAGCTCTCGGTAACAGGGTGGGCCAGGATGATTTTTGAGGGGGCAATTACATATAAAAAAATACACTTCCCCCTCTTGGCTGGGTGGGCCAGCCTTGTGATTGGGTGGGCCAGGCCCACCCTGCCCCCCCCGTGAAGCCGGGCCCTGTACTACTCCCAAAACTTACGTACTGAAGCCCTATAATTAGGGGACGTAGTTAAATATGCAGCTATGATCAAAGTGATGTTGTACTGTGAAGAATGAAACAAAGATCTGACCCATAGGACTATTAAACATTGCAATGCAATCTATCCATCCATCCTTCTTCCAAACTGTTTTCTGGGACAGATATAGAAATAGAAATTCATGAAAGTGGAATTAATTTACAATTAAAAATGGATGCTTAAATACGTATAAATGCTTGTTATAAAAATTAGGACAAAGAAGCACTGTCATAAACAGGTCCGCTGGCGTAAGCCACTGTCAAATCACGTGAATGCTTAACTACGGCATGCTAATAAATCAGGCAAATGGACAGCGTGTGAAACACTGGCTCTTTCAAAGGGTGATTTATCGTTTCCCTGCTATTCTGCATCGGCGTTTGGGACACCCCCCCACCAGGTAGCCACACAGGGCACTTTGGTTCCCCTTACTCTTCAGAGAAAGGCAGAGGAGCACGCTAACCGGGTATGGAATCAGCACTGACGGCCGCAAGAATCCAGCCTCAATGTAGCGCACAAGCAGCTTTCACTAAGTGGGAAAGAGATTCTGCCTGACAGGGAGAGTTAGGAGCAAAGTGGATTAGAAAGGAAGCTAGAGGGAAACTGAGAGTGCCGGACAGGTGAAGGACACGGTGACTTTGAGAGTTAATTAAAAGAACAACAATGACAAATTCTTACATCCCCCGTGCTGGCGAGCGGGCGCTGCCCATGTGAGCGCTCGTGTCTGTCATTGCCCACAATATAGCGGGGATCATGATAAAATCTGACCCGAGCAGTGAAGGACGGCGAAGAGGTTCACAGGCAGGAGTCTGGGCATGTGTGCCAGCAAGTGTACGCACAAACTCTGTCGTAACCATGAGGAATCAGCCTGTCGTCCTCTGCCACATGCAGACACACAAGAGGAGCGCCTGAGGGGCAGAGCATAGCGCGAAGCGGCCGGAAACTGCGGAGCATGTCTACAGGTGGCATCCACCTGCTGCCAAGAGCATTCAGGTGATGCTGCCTGGTCGGAGACCTCGGCGGAGGCGATTTCAGAGATTATCAGATCTTACCCGATCTTGGTCTAAATTCATCACCTTTTCAACTGTATCAATTTCTTCGTTCATCTTCTTCTTGCCCGTGTCTATCGGTCCGCCTCGGGATTCTCTCGTCCCCCGTCCCCTCGCACTCCTACTCTGGGACTCAATCACACCAAATCTCTGCTTTTTATCCGTCAATTCTAATTAGCCAAACTGTACCTGCCTTTTTTCTGTGGGTGGGGGTGGGGAAGAGGAGGAGGGGGGGTAATACAGTATCGTCATGGCATGGCCCACACAGGATGGGACAGGCAGCGTAGGAACCTTAACCCAGGAGTACCCGCTGGAGTTCAGGGGGTGTTGATGCAGGCATTCTGGGTTGACAATTACATGTCAGCAGCTCTTAATTCAGAGAATTTATCCTGAGGCCTGTCACATTAAGCCCTAGCTTATTTTGATTATAGAACCTCATCTGACTGCGGTGCTGCTGTACTATGTGGTGCGGTGTGTCAGCATAGCCGTGTAGGTAAACCCCCCCTGTGAATGAACATGTGTCGCTGCAGTTGTGGCCTTTGGCCAGGGTAATTAAACGAGGGTTTCGTTCACAATGCCTTTGTGTTGCAGCTGTGAGTTTTCGATTGGCTCGAATTCTATTTCCATATTGCACTTATATTCCTACCACATCTCGCTGCAATATTTCATTTCCACACCTCCTACGACTGCCGCCACAGCGCTGCCCGGCTCGTCCCGCAGCCCCCCGGACTCCCCACTTGCTGTAACCCAACGCTGTGTTATATATAGCGTCAGTGTGACCCAACGTTCACTGACACACTTTTCCACACGCTTCTCTCTCTCCCTCGCTCTGTTTATCTTTGTATCCCCTCTTATTTCTCCGCGCCTGTCCTGCCATCTTTATGCGCCCTGAAAATCACGGCGTCATCCATTCCCACTTCTATGGTGCCTTCCCACCGAAAAAAAAAGAACAAAAAGTCACATCGCATTCCAAAAGTGGATTAAAAAGGTGCAGATGATCACTACGAAAGCAGTCTGTGCTTCTGCCATCGGCGTTTAAGTGGCTATTTAAGTACATCCTCACACGAATCGCTGACTCCGCTGCCAGTGAGCTCTCGCTGTCGGGCTTTATCTCCACATCTGCCCCCTTACTGCCCCTGCTCTGGCAGCTCTGAGCTGCGGAAAGCTGTGCGTACAGGCTTAATTGTTCCTCTGATGACTTCCGGCAAAACCAAAATCCACAGGGCGCCAACAGCGCTTCGGGACATATTGGCATGTCAGCCTTAAATCCGTGACTTATTTCACATCACGCTCGCCGCTGGATTACTTGCTGCTAATTTCGACATTTAAAATCCCCTCCTCTTTGTTCCCCACGCGATATGCACACCACACAGCTCGCAGTCAGCTCCTCTGGCTCCATTTTGGAGTGAGTCGACCTCTCCAGGAGTCCTCATCTCCGCGGCCAGCTAAGGGGGATCAATCATGGCTGACAGGCCCAAAATTGATCAGATCAATAATCCGCTGATCACTGTCTTTTCGATTCTAAAACAGCCCAACACCCAACCTGTTAGCCATGTTATGATCCCTCCCATTGAGTGAAGTTAATTAATACTATTAAAAATAGCCCGTAAGTGTCCACACCGGTGTCAGTCACATGCTGTTTTAAAAATCATTCTGCTCCGTTTGTGACTCAGGAAAGAAACTGACACGTAAATGTGGGATCTCCTTGGCTTCTGGGGGGTCTGCTCACTCTGATCACCTGAGTCCTTCTCTGCCCTGCCCCCGATACCCAAAACTCTCTCTCTGGTGCCCATCTGTCCCGATCCAGTTTGCCAGACGAGAGCCCTGTCTCCCCACATCAACATTCCGGGTGAGCCTGCCCCTGAGGTCTGCCTGAGGTCCTCATTGCCGCCCGTCTCTAATCGTCCCTTTCCGACGCCACTCAGTGCCGCAAATGTCACTCCTGTGTCATCTTTCAGGATCCCTGCCGAGCTGCGTTTGCATGTCTGTTTTTATGCTTCTGCTCATCGCGAAACTGGCTCGGATTTAAAGATTTTTCAAAAGCAGACGTCACGTGTCGAGTTACGAGCAATTCCAGGGAGAAAAAAAAAAAACATGTATCACGTTTGACGTGGTGGAAATGGGAAAATACAAACACTATGAACTGGTGAGACTGGCAGTGTACTCTACTTATACGCACTGTATATGCAGAAACTGGATTCATACACCGTTTGATCAGGTTTACAACTTTTAAGATTTATTAGACTTTTAAGAACAAATAAAGTGTGTACGACAGGTCTGGCATCAGGATGAGTGGCAGAGGGACAAGCCAAAGCAGTGTTATGCATCCGAGCGCCGGGGGAAGTGGAGGCATTCTCCATGCAGAGCACAGGTAGCGAGCGGCACGAGCGGGAGGCTGACTGACACAGCAGCTGTGGGGAGCGAGGTCCGGCCGAGTCGGGAGCAGGAGCCAGGGCAGGGAAGCCAGCGGTGCCGCCTGGGGCCATGCGGGCAGAGGGAGTGCAGGCGGGCAGCGAGGCGGCCGGGTGCCGGAGAGCAGGGACTGACCAGGGTCTGTTGGTATCTCAGAGCCTTCCTTTGCGGTGCATCTGCAGCCATTGACGCGCTGTCACTGACCCAAAAATAACCCGGCTGCCCTCCTCAGCATTTCCCCCCGGCGCAGAGCACACGACGCTCACTAACTGGCCTCTGGCGACGGAGCCAGTGGCGGCGAGCACGGCGACGCCCCGCTGTAGAGCCCGGCACGAGCCCCCCGGACCCCCCGCACGTGTGAGTGACGAGGCGGCCCGACCCAGCCCAGAGCGCTGCTTTCCTTTATTAGAAAGGCAGCTCGCACACTTACGGGCTCACATGAACAACAGGGGGACGCACTCCGGTTGTCCTCGGCAACACATGAAGACCTGGACTGAAGCAAATTTTTTTTGGGGTTTTGTCAGGGGGGAGGGAATCACGGGTAGCAACACACCTTCACCTTCATGGGCTGTTGGGCGCAGGCCCATGTGACAGTTGCTCCCCCCGGGGGTTTTGTAACATGGTCCTGTCAATCAGGACTGACGTTTTCATTACATATCGGTCACATTTCAGACGTCAGCTACCTGATGGAAGGGGAACGAGACTCACACCGTATCTCTGCAGTAAAAATACGGCGACGGGATCCCGTCTGGTATATGAAGAGGGGGACGCGCCGATGTCAGAGGATCCATGCAGACAGGTCTGCTAACCACGTCACCATGGAAAATGGCAGCGTAAAGCGTGACACAGCAGCAGGGCCACAGAGCCAAGCAGAACAGCTGAATTGAAGCCACTAAAGCTAGATGGCTAGATTTACAGCTGTACAGAGTGCAGTATCGCAACACTGCACCTTCCTGGGCACACGGGACGGCAAACAGCGGCCACAGCAGGGGACTGCGCAGCCAAGGCCCAGCACCCGCAAGCACTCACATGATGCGCATCAAAGAATGACAGTAGATTCAAATTCCTTTTATTAATAAAAAATATAATAAAAATACCACCATGAAAAAAATCCATTATGACATTTGGCAGATAGGCATGTAAGTCTGGAATTACATTAATTTCCACAAGTTTTATACCAAAGCACCCTGCAGCACCTTGCACCAGCCCGGCAAAGGTGGCATGGAGGCAGTAAAATGTGATATGGCTGCTAACTTGATCTTCTGCTCTTTGCCACTGCAGGACATCCCATTACCCTGACCATCACTCCAGAGCACAGATACACGGGCTGCTAAAAGCTGCAGCGAAGCTCTGCATGGATCCATTTACCGGCACCAGTTTCACCAGTTCCACAGCTCCCCAAACTTTCACCTATGCTGACATGATCCAACACTGTCGGCTTACAATGAGCGTACAGAAACCCTTCGAGACACATGGGGTCATGACCTTTTTGGCATTTAACAGCGTATAATACTAGGGTGTTTTATTTTAAGATGAGACCAGATGTCTCAACAGAACCTTTTCCCCATCAAAGTCTGACCTGCTCACAAAAAGTGCTAGCCATCCTGACTCCAAACAGCACACTTAACACAAGTGTTTCTGAAGTGACATTAATGCCTCAATAGGGCTTCAGGATATAGTACTTGAAGTGTTACTCTAAATCTTTATATAGAGGGGAGGGGTGGCTCTCCTATCGCACAGTCCTTTCTAATTAAACTCACAAAGGTCTGTCAGGACCCATTCCTGTGGGGCGCAGAGGATCTGCAGCAAAGTATTCCTTTAAAAACGGGGTGGGGGGAGGGCTCATTAGCAATACGCCTATGGCCTCGCAGGGATATTTTGGGCACCACAGGAGGTTCTCACCCATCTCCATTATCTGTTTTGATGCCTAACTGGGCGTTCGCACATTTATTAAATTGCAGCCGCATCCCTGTACGCGCCTGCCTGAAATCAATACGGACGGGTGCGTAGCGGAACAGACGCCCGTTTCCCGCCGATAACGTAGCGCCGCCGTGCGCACTTCTCAGGCGTAACGGCGACACGGCTGCTGCCTAGTGCTCCCAAGGCCTCCCATTTAACTAGCTGGTCATTTCTGGCTTAAGTGCTGTTGCATCTCAAATATCAAATAAGATATTGATCAATTTTACCCATATGCCCAGAAGAAACTAATAATAGTATATAAACTAAATAATAAAAGTAAATAATGTATATAAACAAGATAAAAAACTGAAAAATCATCAGTTAAAAAAACTATTTGCATAAAATGTTAGTTATTTTAAAACCCATATGAACACCTTGAACTTGTGACGCTAACAGGAAGACAGTCGATTGGAATGAATGCTAGCTGGTATATTGTGCTGTAATCACTTCTGGATGCTTGTCCGAACACCAAGATGGGCAGGATTGTCTAGAACCATGCCACCCTGATCTCTCCTTGTCTTCAGCTCTCCTTTAAGGGCAGAAGGCTGCCCAGAACACGCTGCGGCAAGTCACTGCTCGGGGTAGTACTTGGGGAAGAGGAAGAGGTTCTTGCACAGGGAGCTGGTGAACTCGGACATCTCCTTGCAGCGGTGGTGCGGGGTCCCTGGAGCATAGCCTTCCCTCTGCTTGATGCAGGCGTTCACCTGTGGGGGGACGGGGGGGGGGGGGCAGGCCAGATCAGGAAGGACAATGACACCCAAGATGGCTGATGGTTTTAACATGTTGGGGAATGCTGGGCCGGGCATGCCAGCATATGATTAACAAGATGGTAAAATGCCACGTGCTGGCAAATGGAACCCAATGAGCCCCTAAAATACATATATACACACACACACACACACACACACACACACACACCAAGCGTTTCCCTTACAGATTCCACCCTGCTCTTCCAAAGAAAACCCGGGTTTGAGAAAATTCAGACCGCCGACTGAAATTATCATTGGAATCTGAAACATGACATGTGGACATGTGCATTGTACGCCCCACTCTGAGTTCATCAGAGGAGGGAAACACGAAAGGCATTTTAAAGTCACATCAAGCACCTTTTCCTGTGCCCATCATTCTTTGACGGAGGCAAAAATATGATGGAGCAATCAACCTAATTTACGTGCTACTTTAAAAAAGTAAAAATAAAACACATTTAGCATTCAGAGATGGTTCCACTAGACGCAGCAGGCTCTACTGTGGCCCAAATCCCCACAGATACAGGACGGATTCTGCTCCATGGTTCTGTCTGTCCAGCTCTCTTTTCCTAACAGGGTTTGTTGAGATCCCCACTGAGGGTACAAAATTTCAGAGTGCTAGTTGTTTGGAAGGAAGTCTGATTAAATTCTCCCGTGCTGTGTGTGTGCACCTGACTCAGTTTACGCATCTCCCCCCGCAGTCATCTAGCTATCAACATAATTAGTAACTTGTTTTTAGAAATCTTTGGCTTGTTGCTATTGTAGTATAAGCAAACATTTGTAGCTGAAGAGGGACGTACAGCGGCTGCCCAACGAGAAAACCGCATTGATTATATTTGCGACTAAATTAAATGGCCAGATAATCTTGACTCCCAAAGCCAGCAATGCTGAAAGCTAGCACAGTGATTAACACTGCTGCCTTACAACTCCGCACTGGTGGGTCTTATCCCTACCCACAGTTCCGTGTGTGTGTCTGTTACATCATGGGGAGCAGATTTCTCCACAATGTGGGGAAAATAAGCCAAAAGTCCATTTTTAGGGATGGGTTAGGGTTGTCATAGTAAAGATTAGGGCTTTGGCCATAGAAATGAAGGAATATTAATGTGTGTGTGTGTGTAGTTTGCATGCCCTTCACCTATGGTTTCCTCCCACCATCTTAATATTCTTTTAAATAAATCGTTCATGTTAATAAGTATTCATTTGAATGTGAAATTAATTTATTATTATTACATAGATAATGAGGAGGGGCTCAATATGTCACCTGCAGAGAGCTGACTACTGAGGCAGGCACACACAATGACCACAGGGCAGTCCTTCAATGACGAGGAGAAAATAGCAAAATAAGCTGTTTAACCATGCAGCCAGCATTTCCTCAAATATGACTCAGATCGGAGGCAGGCAGAGCTTAAAGACATGGAATACAAAGCAGCGACCTTTACAGGCAAGAGGAAGATACCTGAACCAGTATGTCTGACAGGTGCGTGTCCAGGGCCCTCTGTCTCAAGGCCGCATTCAGCTCCTGGATGTACCACGAGCCCCTCTTTGTGTTCCTCATCGCTGCCGTGCCTGCATACACGTCGACAGCCAATCAGACAGCCCTCGGTGATCCTGCTTTGAGCTCATGTCCCTGAAACTGCCCCCCCCCCCCATCAACCCCACCTTTCAGAGAGGCAAAGCCGCAGATCATGTCAGAGCGCTGAGGCAGTTTCACGCGCAGCCTCTCCCTCTCTCTGCCCTGGCTCTCAGCGGTCTTCCTCTCCTCCTCTCTTCCAGCATCCCTCTCCTCACACCCTGGGGAGCACGTTTGCTCCCTGCCATCCACCTGCTCGACCCCACCATCCATCTCCTCTGGGGAGGGGAAGCGGAGAGCGAGGGCAGGTCACGTCAAAGGCCCCAGAAATGCAGGGAAGGTCATGCTTCAAATGAGGCTAAGCTGCTGTAAAATGATCCAGCCAAGGGTTAAAAATCATCCAGAGTTCACCTTTTCAACTCATTTCCTCACGCCGGATTTAAAAATCAGGCTTTGGCAGGACAAAATAAAAAAAAAAAAGTTTCGGTTTCAATGACAAGCAAACAAAGCAGCACCTGATCGACTCAATTACGGAGGAATGCATCTGGTACATTTTCTAAAGAAAAGAAAAATATTAAATGAAAATATTAGTTTGGAAACAGTGTACCTCCTCTGCAGGCTTGGATGAAGAACATTTTGGGCTTGTTCTGAAGCTGGGGACAGCGTATGTTGTCAAAAGCCTGAAACACCCAGTCCAACTGCCAGAGCAAGCAAGACAAAAATGATATTTATAGTTTTGCGGCGTCTTGGCGACAAGGCGACTTGACATTCCTCATGGTTATCCTGCTCACCTCCAGGAGCTGGCCATCTGTGCCATACACTGCCCCCTCCACACCATGAGACAGCAGGCAAATGATGCAGCTGTCCATGGCCTGGTGCTCTGGCCTCCCACGGAACTGCTCGATACGCTCCTTCATACCCTGAAGGAGATGCACAATGACTGCTGCGTAAACAAACAAAATGCACACACACAGAACCCCAAATCCAGAAGATGCACTTAGTAACAGAGGGCTGTGAAAATCCCAATGGAGGTACTCCACACCCAAACAGGCCAATTAGTTATATGTCAAACAGAAACTATAGCTGAAAGGATAATTTACACACTAGCTGCGGCATGACTTCCTCACTTTCCACAGGGTGTTATGCAGCGCTGGATGTACCTGAGCCGACAAGTTCCTGAACACCATAACTGAGAAGTCCAGATCTACAAAGACCCTGCTCAGAACCTCTTCATCCACTTCTCCCCCGACCCGTCCGACCAGCTCGGGAATTTCACGGTCAAAATTCACGTTGCTGATGATGAGGGCCAAACCCCGGGGGCTAGAGACCATCTTGTACGCCTATTCATAAAAAAGTGGGGGATTGCAGCCACAATATGCACAGACAGGTAGGGGTAATCCTAAACTGGGAGAGGCAACACCTTCCTGTGAAGGTGCCAGTTCCCAGAAGTCTCTGAAGTGATTTAACACAAAAAGTCATGAATCTTTGGGAGAGGGGGCTTGCCTGTTTGCAGTGAGCATCATAAAATCCCTTGGAACAGGGAAGAACACCAGTGATGACTGGACTGTCTGCATCCAGGCACATCTCCACGGACTCTGAAACGGCACGAATGTGTCTCGGTTGGACATTTACTCACTTAATACTCCTTCAGCCCATGCTCATACGTTTACTGACCATGAGTCCTGACTCTCTTGACTCTGACCGAGTCCTCCTGGGTGGGCAGTGGCAGAGAGGATTCCACGCAGCTCTGAAACGTGCACGGTGGCACCAGGGTCAAAGGTCACAGCAAAGCCATCCCAGTCACCAGACACCCGTCGGGCTGTCAGCTACGTGCCCCCTGCGCTCACCTCCCTGCCCCTCTTCATCTGTTCCATCAGCATGTTGTGAAGGTGCTGCTGCTCAGTGCTTCTCAGGGCCGAGCAGAAGCTGCTGAAGGCCTGGGGCCCTCGCTTGGGAAGCAGGGCCAGCAGACGCCAGCTCTTCTTCCGTGAGGTCTGCTCTGCCTGAGGTGGGAAACAAAATCCACGCATAAACCTTAATACTGCCATGTACTAGAATTACAATAAAGCCTAGACAGGTTGTGTCGTGCCACCGCACATTTCCCCCGACTCACAACAATAAGAGTGAACCGTGCTGCACAACAGCAGTGCAGAGGGACTCATTCAAACATTCCAAGAGGACAGCACTGTGACTGGGCAATAGCACGGATAGTCTGTGGAGGTGATTTATAATACGATGAAATGCTAGTATCACATTCATTCACTCAACGTGATAAATATTACCCCCCCCCCCCCATTTGGGGCAAAGAACATTACAGCCTTTTGGCCCTTAATAACTTGTGCATTAGTGGTAGGTGGTCCCTGGCGCAGGTCTCTTTCTCCATTTGGGGGTCCCTGGTTTAAAAGAGGGTTATATAGCCCAGTATTAGAGTGTCCAGACTCCCATGCACTGCATAAGGGACTTTAAGATGACCATGTTTTGCTGAACCGAGGCAGATGCCCTGGGGGGCTTCATTACCAGGATCCCCTCAGCCATGCTGTCAGTGAGGATGTCATCGGCCTGCAGCATCTGAAGCAGCTCCTCGTCCACCACCAGCTGGTTGACGAGTGACACGGAGCACTTCTTCAGCGCCCGCTTCTCCTGCTCCTGCATGCCACATTCGCCCAGCATCCTGCCACCGGATCCAAGGTCACCACTTTTCACGAATGCAACCGGTTTCAGATCACCGCTGCCATCTCGCGTAACTGTTTACTAATGGCAAATACAATGATTGGTCCCATATGCGGTAGAATATCTTAGTAAGCCAAGAGATGCATTATACCCACATTACTATTTAGAAAAAATTACAGCAACGCCAGAAACGTCGTAAACATGTCAAGTAACTCTTGCAAAGTTACGTCACTAAAGTATTCCCTCTGTGCATGAGTGCATCCTGCTACAGGTGCACAACCCAGTTTTAAATGGAAGCCAGCAATCACCCAGCGAGAGATCACGACGGAAAACACTACGGGCAAAATGTATTTACCTTCCTTGTAGTCCCGCTCAAATATACGCTTAACTTTAAATGTTAAATTGCCATTTCAGTGACGCATTTTGTTTCTTGTAACTATTAAAACTGCAATGTAGTTTAGCAACTTCCTTCAACGTTTAAAAAACACCAGTTTTCCTGCAAAACATTTGCTGGAAAATGGGAAAAAAAAGTGCAAAAAAAAAAAAACCACACATACACAAAATGCCTCCAACTCTGCAGTTACAAATTCCAGAGCATCCTGCAGAAAATAACTGGCAATACTTTTTTTAAAGAAAACCCCTGAGTATACGTAAAGGGTATTCGGAAATTAAGTGACTATTGTTATAAAACAATAAGTTGAGACCGCTATTATAAACAATCAAAAAGAATTCGGCTCGTGCTCGTTAGCACGGGCAGGCTAACATTAGCAGTTTTGACCAAAACAGAATAGACGGATAAGTCTATTAAAAATAAAACTACTTATTTGTACACAATTTTGAACGGGAAAGACCAAAAATAATAATTAAGTCTTTTAATATAGGAAACCGAATATCTTTCCTAAGTTAAAATAATCTGAGGTAACCAGCAGTAATGTTCAAGCCTCCCTGCTACTTCCGCGCGATACAAATACACGGCAGACTGGAACACAGGGATGGGCGTGCAGTTCCGCCAATGAGGACGCGATTCCAGTTTGAGTTACGTTTATGTGGACAAATCAGAGTCCCGGTTAACTGAAGCTGGATCTATGATTGGCTGACACGTTCGATCGTGTAAAATACTGATCAGATACAGGACTTTTCAGTCCAAGTTGCTTAAATTCAGCACGCTGGAAACAAATAAACAACCAATCGGAAATAGTAAACGTCATAGCCAAAATACATGAAAAACGTATCGTGTTAGGCTGGTCTAGTAAAATGTTTCCATTTTTATAATGAAATCTAAAAAGTGGGCGGGCTCAAGTGGCATGTCTATCAAAAAATGGCGCGGAACAGTAAAAGTGATAGTCCAAATTTGGCCTGAATGCATTAGAATGCTACTGACAATGTTATTTGAGTAATTTTTTGTGGATTTACTTGAACCTATTTGCGATAGATGATGGGCTGTTTGTAAATAATATTACGCTTACCTTAATGCTGTAATCATCACTATACTGGACTGGTGAGAAGGACCATAAACCATACTTTAACAATATCCATTGTTTTGGGGGGGGGGGGGGGTCCTTGAAAAATGTTTGGGTGATAAAGTTTGAGTAGAAATCCTAGTATAGATACAGGGAACTAACACCCTTGAATTGATTAATGCTAAAGCTTTTAACTTTCGAGGTACACAAGCAGGGGATATATTCTTGCTCCTGACTGATGTGTGGGGGGGGGTTGCATGCTTTTCCCATGTTGGTGTGACTATAATTCAATAACATACATTAACAGGAACTTTGACTCCAGTTGTGTGTATATGTGTGTGTATTCTGATGGACTGGTATCCCATTCAGGGTGTCCTCTGCCCTGTATCCGGTGCTTCCTGGGACTCTAGGTTCACCTTGACCCTGTATGAAGTCCTACTCAGTCTTAGATGTATTATTTCATGAACAGTTTCTCACAGTGGCAGTTTATATATAGGAATTCTTCCAAGAATAAAAAACTCTCTGGGAATTTATTTCTAGATCCAAGTTTGACATTTGTTCCTGTGTTCATTATGTACACAGCACCTGTAGCCGACAGCAGAAAAGCTGAAGCAGCAATCCGAAATGCGGCGCGGAAAATGGATGGATTATTTATTCATGGAACTCTTATCCAGGGTGGCGTATAGGCCCAGTTTGCCATAATAAAATACATTTTTATAATACTGCTGACAGATTTATCCATATCTGTGCATATGCAACATCACGTTTTTTGGGGTGCTATGAATGTAAGGTCACCGGTTCAAATCCCATGGTTAGCAGAGGGACACTATTTGACCCAGTTCTCCGAAATGTACATCGCTTTGAAGAAAAAAAACAAACAACAAAATATAAAATATCTAATTGTGTTAATTCACTGGATTACAGAATATACTAGCTGTGTACTTGTATGTGTATAATTCACATGACATTCAAAAGATCTTTCTTCATATAATTAAAGCATCGCTTCCTGTTTAGTTTAAGGAAATATGGCCCATCTAATGGTGACATGGTGGCCTCACATGTCCAAAGCAGTTGGTTTGACATTTCCCTGTTATCATCTTCTCCATCTGTAATAGGTGGGTATTCTCCCGAGGTCCCCTGATTTCGGCAGATAGTGGTCTTCAAATGGCCCTTAGCACACGATTCCTTGCCCTGTGTGGCACTGGCATCCTGTTTCTGGGTGGGTAGCCTGTCCTGTGCCATTTGCTTGCTGGGACAGGCTCCAGGTGTGCTGTGGGTGGATAAATAGTTATGGAAATAGGATAGGATGGTAATCAAGCTTATGCTGCTGTGAAAGCAGAGAGACCCTATGTTCCTGTTTTGGAGGGTGCCATTTTAAAAGGTAGCACTTATGAACCAGTATGAAGTTATCCATGTTGTTACCTTATTTACAGAGCTTTTTCCCCATGTCAATTTACACATTCCCATTCTTTTAATATCAATCTACTTGCTTTTTCATTTTCTTTCTCTCTCCCCTCCTGCTGCCGTGCTCTCCCCTCTCAGCAAGTGCTTTCAATAATTGATGATTTTTGCTGACTCAAAGGGTAACACGTCTAAAATCAGATATTCATTTTCTTCCAGCTTTTCCTGCATATACTAATAATTTACCTGCTACTATGTGTCTGCGTACGTTGACCATGTAGCCTGATTGTTTATTTATACACCAATGCTAATGCATTTCTTATACATCTACCTGCATCTCCCTACATCCCTCATGGACGTGAAAAGGTTATCTGCGTCAGTCTCTCAAACAGCGGGATATATGGAAGGAAGTAGGGAGATTAAACGAGAAAAGTGACGGGGGGTAAAGGATGGGGAGGATTGAAAGAGAAGGAGATGTTTAGTCAGTGGGCATAGTGACTGACTGGCTCATTAGGCATCACAGTGTATCAACACCGGCACAGGCAAAATGGACAAGGAAAGTGGAGGCGAGAAAGTGTTTTCCAGAAAAAGGAGCTTCACTTTTGGGGCTTATGGCGGGTGAGTGAGGAAACTATATTAAACAGACAAAAGACTCCACCTTCTTATTGTCATCTTTGATGATGTTTTATAGGCATGTAGTCTTTAGGATGTTTGCGTTTCATGTCATTCACACTTGTGAAAGTGTGTAGTACACAGTTCTAACAGTTGTCGTTACTTGGTCTACAGGGTGGACAAGTTCATTGGTACAAATGAGGAACGGTAATATGCAATCTCTCTCTACCTAAATCTACCCGTGTAGTTGCCTTTGCAGTGCCAGCATATATACAGGGCATATTGATCTTATAGCATGTAAGGATGCATGATATTTTTCGGACAGAGGTAAAATGAGATAATTTTTATTGCTCCGATAAATACATTAAATCCAATAAATAGATCCGATAAAGTAGGCTAATAGAATTTGTGAAATTGCTTGCTGGCAGGTAGCACTTTTTAAAACAGGCAATGACTGGAGATGAGCGCCAGCACACTATCCACATGTCTTTGCCAGTCTGGATGTTTTTCTTGGTGGCAGGTGAATTGCCATATTGTATATTTTAGTGAAAAAGAAAATAAATTGCATACTAATTTTGGCACCATAACATGCAAAACAATGCGACATCCTACCGACAGTCGGCACAAAGACATAAAAGATATAAACTACACCGGGCCCGACTTCACGTAAAAAGTTTCCCAGAGACAACGAAAAGGCTAAAGCCACACACGACAAAGTAATGGAATTTATAGTCCTTGATGTAGCCTTTTTCCATGCTACAGGATTCGAGTTTTCGTAGGTTAATAGCGCATTTGGAGCCACGTTACACCCTCCCAAGCCACCACTTGTACGATTTGGTCGCCACACACATTCATAATTTGATCGGCAAGAACGGACTAAACACACTTTACTTTTATTGAGGATGCACTTTTTTCTGAGGTTGCAATTTAATGCATTCAATTTATGTATTTGAATAACATTTAACTTAGAATGTCTATATAAATACCTACCTCATCCTCATGCGCTAAAGGTTGAATAGATACATTTCTTTATTAAGCATAAAATACTTGCATATGACTGTGCAGATAAACCCGTCATAGTTCTGTTAAACCCTTTTCTTGACGGTTGTGTGATTTAACATGTCAGTGCATTTACTGATTTCATATGTAAGATGTTTGGGTTATGAGTATCTTTTACTGCTGTTTTTTAACTATAGCAGCTGACCATAGGACTTATTTAAAATTTTTGTAAAGCCTAATATACTGCTACTAAATATTATGGCGTCTTACACAAAAAATAAAAAAAGCATTTGAAGAGACTGATGTTTACAGTTAGGCCAGAGCTACTAAAATATCAGTTTCATCAGTGCATTTTAGATTTTTTACACTGTAAGAAAAGTCCGTAAAAATAGAGTTCAATGTACCGTGTTAATATGAAGGAATTTTCCATATAAATTTTTCACTGGGGTTTTACCCTTTAATTTGAGTTTCGCGTTGCATTATGGGAGCAAGTACAGCTGCTCATGTCTGTAAATTTAACAACAAAAAAATAAATAAATCTGTAAGAAAACGGGTCTCATGTTGCACAAACTGCAGATTACGCTGGACAACAAAGATTTTGCTACCAGAGTAAAAAGAGCTGTATTGTAATAAATTGAGTGTGCCGATTCCAAATCTGAGCTCAGAATTAGCTTAGCACGTCTGTATCTTAAGTTATACAGAAATTCATGCGTAATAACATTTGTGGTGACCTGAAAGTAATATCGCTTCTCCATGGTTTACAATTGGGTTACACAAAACATATGTGCT
>JAODKM010000126.1:20576458-20587919 GCA_026780845.1 Petrocephalus sullivani
TTTATTTATTTCAGTATTTACTTATTTATTCACACATTTATTTATTTATAATTATGTCATGTCTAGTCCTCCATACAAAACGCGAATGTATTGCGAGCCAATGCAAAACTCCAGCTAGCCTTCCGATTAATATCTACTAAAAGGGATATTAAAGAATCAGTGGGGGACCAAGTAAGGAACCATACATGTATTGTACGTACGTGCTGTGAGGGTTCATGCAGTGATGCAAGGCTCGCCAACACGTACTGTGTGTGTGTGTGTGTGTGTGTATATATATATATATATATATATACGTATACACACACACACATATATATATATATATACGTATACACACACACACACATATATATATATATATATATACACACACACGCATATATAATTTAGCATTTTTACTGTAGGTAGATTATTATGACTTGGTCATTTTAAAAGTACTGGGTTTCGGTACCCATCCCTAATCTTGATAATGTGCTGGTCTTTGCACCCAGTGAAGAGGTGGGGTTGCAGCAATTAGAGATGGTTTTTAGTCGCTTGAAGCAGCACAATCTTAAACTGGCACCAAAGAAATGCCACATCATAGAGAAATCTGTGAGATTTTTAGGTCATGCCATCAGTGAAGCTGGTACTGCCACAGACCCTGAGAAGGTATGAGCCATCACTGAAATGACAGAAAAAGATCTCATGGAGGACAATTCGGATGTACCTACTCAGTCGAAAATCAGGTCCTTTCTTGGCATGGTGGTCTACTATCAACAGTTTATAGAGGGCTGCTCAGCCATTGCTAAACCTTTGTTTGAGTTGACCACCGGCCCTAACGTCATGGGAAAGGGAGGGCAAAAAGGAAGGTAACAAGGAAGTTGTCGGCATCAGACTGGACAGATGAGTGCAAAAAGGCCTTCAGTAATTTGAAGCAAGCTCTTCTTGATCAGGCTGTTTTGGCCCACCCGGATTTAAGTAAGCCCTTTATATTGTTGGTGGATGCTTCAAGTAGGGGTTTGGGTGCCGTACTTTCTCAGGTGCCTGTGGCTTTCACAAGTAAATTGTTGACTTAAGCACAGTTGAAGTATCCTGCTCATAGACTGGGTGCTTTTTGCTCTACGTTGGGCCGTCTGTGATAAGTTTAGTCACTGACTAAGAGGGCGACTGTTCACGGTATGGACAGATAATAACCCATTAACTTACATCCTGTCCAAACCCAAATTAGATGCATGTGAACAAAGGTGGGTTGCGAAGTTGGCTCCTTATGATTTTGACATAAAATATATCCCGGGGCCCAGGAATGTGGTGGCGGATGTGTTGAGCAGGCAGCTCTTTGTGAAATTTAGTGCTCTTCACAGGCTAACGAGGGTTCCTTACAAGGAGCTGTTGGATGAGGCTGATGGAGTGCAAGCTGAGAGGGTACAGGATGTTTTCTGCTGGTACAACTATCCCTGTGAGGCTATTTAAGAGGGCCGCTTTTTTGTCTGCAGAGAGTAGGGAGATTGGCTTGACTGTCAACTGTCAATCCACTGTTCCACCCTTGTCTGGGTCCTTGTCAGGTGAGGAGGTGGCTGCTGTTTTGGCTTGCCATACGCGTGGGGTGTCTGGGCCCCAGGACTATACACTTTTGCTACAGTACCACAGTTCCCTCAGTCAGTGATACCAGCTGAGGTGGCTGCGGTTAGTGCATTGTCGCAGGAGGACCTTATGTTAAAACAGCGGCAGGATGATGTGTTAGCCAGAGTAATTTTCTATGTGGAGAGGGGTTGGTGGCCCTCCAGGAGGGAACATGCACACGAGCCATTGGAGGCAATGAGGCTACTTAGGGCATGGGATACATTTTCTTTGCGAATGGGAGTGCTGTATCGTGTGACTAAGGATCCGGTGTCCAAGAAGAGGTCCTACCGATATGTTGTGCCCACTTTGTTGAAGTCATTGGTCCTGAAGGGTGCTCATGATGAGGCTGGACATCAAGGCCAACAACGGACGTTGTGGTTAGCACGACAGAGGTTCTTCTGGCAAGGTCTGGAGGCTGATGTTAAGGAATACGTTAAGTGTTGTCGAAGATGCGTGTTCAGCAAAAAAATGATGTACTCGTTCAGTCGCTCAGGGGGGACCTACAGGAGGCCATTAAGGCCGACAAGGTATCAGCTGGACAGGAAACTTAGAGGGGTTCCCGTGGAGCTTGGAGATCGTGTGTTGTTGGTGAATAAAGGGGAACGTGGCAGAAAGAAGCTGGCAGACAGGTGAGAAAATACACTTTATGTTGTTACAGAGAAGAACAGTGACATCCATGTATATAAGATCCGCAACATTTCCACGGGCCATGAGAAGACTGTACACCGCAATCTTATTATGCCAGTTAACTTCCTGCCACTGTGTGACACGACCGAGCTGGCATTTGAAGTCCCCAGTACTGATGGAAGCAATGCACCTACTGAAGAGATGAATTCTGAGAAGAAAACGAATGTGTGGGTGTCAGAGTTGTTTAGTAATGATGGGAGATCGGATCACATGGAGGATGAATGTGGATCAGGTGGGGACCATGGGCTTGCACCTGGTTCTGACCTGTCGATTGCTGCTCCTGTGGAAGATCCTTTGGATAGGGACCCCAGGAATGTGGATTGTGACACTCGGCATGAGGACTTAGGAACTTACTCCTGTTGCGTGTCCTCAGAACTCAGACATCATGGCTTAAAACTTTTCCGCCACCCAACTTTAACCTGTGTTTCAGTACAGTCTTGTGGTGACGGTGACTTCGTCATGACTGACTGCCCGGCTTATGCCACTGACTGCGATTAACGGGGGCTGAGGGACGTCTCATGTCGAGGGCGGGGCGTTACAGAAAACCGGTTACGAGACTCATTGAAACGATGCAGACCCAGAGAGTCTTAGGGAACGAATTTAAGAGAGTGGTTGTATGGGTGTAATATTGCTTAACGTTACAGTTTATAGTGAGTAAAAGATCTCTTAAATAAAAAAAAAAATATATATATATATCTATTTATGTGTTCTTGTCATTGGGGGCAATTTTTGTAGTGTTGCTAAGTGTAATTGACATGTAATAGGGATGTTTATTTGGGGGTTTGATTTTACTCCCTCTTTCTGATTTGGCATGGTCCTGCGGGTAAGGATGTTTGGTGACACATTGGGTGCGTTCGACTTCATGCAGCCGCTTACAGCGCTGGCTTAAAGCGATGTATTCTGGTCATTTCTGATTGGCCAAAAACGAACCATCATGCATTGCGTCAAGACCAGGATGCATCGTTTTAAGCCAGCGCTGTAAGCCTGTAATCGAACGCAGCCATTATTGCAATATTTTGCATGCCCCATGTTTAGGTTAAGGCAAGTGGAATTTTAAGGGGGAGGGTGTAACATGGATAATAAATATTTCCACTTGCCACTGTGTCACCTGTATGTAGGTGTGCGCATTTTGGTTTACTGTTCTGTAACTTTTATTGGGTGCTGTAATATTTGGCGGTTGCCTTTAAGAAAACGACGCGAACAGTGCTGTGATTGCAGTGTTGATCTTTTTCACAGAATAAACCAGCTCGATTGGGAGTCTTGAGTTGCCGTGCATTTATTTAACATCACGCCGGTTACACCTGCACTACAGTATTTAACACGGCAAGTCGGCGGCTGCTCCTGCAACGTCCGCGCTGCCGAAACGGAGGCAGCATCGCTCGATCGCCATCCATCCGAAATAAGTCTAATGGAAAGGAAACCTTATGCAACCTTATACCGTCATCTGTATTTAGAAATCAGCCTGCAATCGGAAAGGGATCTACGACTGCAACATGCATCCTAATGCGAGGTATGAATTATAATAATTCCAAAAATATTATGGTTAAATATGATGATAAAAATTACGTTTTTCCTGGATTCACCGGCGATCCGTCTCAATGAGGAGACTGCACTGTGGAAGTGTACAGGAAGCGGCGATCCGTAGTCCTGGGCGTACATATCCGGGGTAACCTTTGACACAGGTTCCCTTCTTTCAGAAATACAAGTTAGGTAAGTATAGGCAGACAGTAATACGAATGCGTCGAATCTAGTGATACCACATGTTAACGCACAAAAGGAGTAGATCGCATTGCAACGTGAAGCGCTTCCACCTCTGCAGGAAACGACACGGCTACATAGTTACAGCTGCGAAGGATAATACTTTCTTCCCGCTGTTTACCAGCAAGAGATGATTATATTGTTTAGAGGCGCCTTCCTATAAGTGTAATTTGCATTAGTATCGATTACATATTCTGGATTCATTTCCAGATAATGACTTCTCGGAAAGTAATCGAGCTATTTTATGATGTCGTCTCCCCTTACTCCTGGCTGGGATTTGAGGTTAGTGTTGTGTTTTTTTGGCATGTGAATATTCTTAAACTGTTACAACGAAATTTTTGTACGTTTTGATTACAAATCTAATGTTTTTCTTCTTCGTATAGGTCCTCTGTCGGTACAGAAATGTGTGGAACATTGACCTTAAACTTCGCCCTGCATTCCTAGGGGGTGTCATGAATCAGTCCGGTAAATAGCGGTATTTGAAAGCTTTAAATTTGCAGCAGGTAAAACAGAGAAGCGTGCACTTTCATGAATAATAATAAAAAAAACCCGCTGTACTAGGTTTTACAGTCTGTCGATGCATATAAAGATAACGTGCTGACTTCTGTATATATGTCCCTCCACAGGCAATAAGCCCCCCGGGTTAATCCCTAACAAGTTTCGCTACATGGGAAAAGATCTGTCTCGGTTGGCAGAGTATTTTGCGGTTCCTCTTAGCTCCCCTGCTGACCCTTTTGAGGCCATGTTCCAAAAGGGTACCCACTTTCTTTTCCTCTTCATTTTACGAATAATAATGATGATTTGTGTGGTGATTATTTATGGATCATTAATTAAAATTATTATACAACAGTTATAGATCAGTTTCTAGTCCTGTTTTCTTAACTGGATGCTGATACAGGTGTACAAACTCTCCTGGCAGTACAGGAGTTCCATTAGTGGTATCCAGCTGGACTTGGTCTGATTACCTTCTGTACCTCGTCTGCCGCTCAGGTTCTCTAGCGGCGATGCGCTTCATAACTGCCGTGGGAGAGAAACACGGAACTGATGAGGTGAGTGTCGAGAGAGTCTCCAGGGAGATGTGGATGAGGATCTGGAGTCGAGACGAAGACATCACCCTGCCTGCCTCGCTTTCTCAGGTACTAATTGGGCCAGTGTCGCCACCGCTGCTGCTGTGTAGGCCTCTGCAGACCCTCAATCTCACTTTCGTCAATTCGAATTGCAGGCTGCTTTGAAGGCGGGACTTCCTGCCGGGGAAGTACAGGAGCTGCTGCAATTGGCCAGCTCTGAAAAGATCAAGAGCAAACTGAAGGGCGTAACCCAGGAAGCACTGGATCATGGGGTCAGTTTCATATGATCTTGACAACTGTTGCCTCACATCAGTCTGATATTTATTTTTACAGGCTGTGCTGTGTGGCCCACATGGCATTCCTGCACCAATCAAATTGCCGGAGGGGGTGGGGACTCTGATAAACCAGGGATCATTTTTCATCATTGTTCTGCAATGTCTTGCTGTGCCTAGTTTCTAAGGTGAGGGATCAGCCATTCAACATTGCATCAGATAGGAAGGGCAATAAAATGTTTCCTGACCATAAATATTAAAGCAGGTAAGTACACTTATATGATTGCTAGTTATGTGATTTCACTATACAATGTTTGTACACCTCTACAGTAAATTGATTCATTTGACTTTCGAGCTGTGATTGACTGCCAAATAAATTTAGTAGATAAATGCTTCCTTGTATGTATGGCTCTTTTATCTAATCATTACATTTGGGTTTTGGATGGCAGTGTGTGGCTTGCAGGTTATGGCTCCGTGCCTTTGATCAGAAGGTTGCAGGTTCTCATTCCCTGGTTGGTGAAATGGTACCACCATTTGGCCCCTGAGCACAGCCCTTAGCCGGCTCCTGTTACTCCCGGGACGCTGGCTGACCCAGTGCTCTCTTCCTCACTTGTCCATCACCTTGGGCAAAAGCATCTGCTAAATACATGTCATTTAAATGAGTGTGCGCCTTTCTCACACCACTCGGCCTCCCGGGGCTGCTCATCGCTGCGGCCGCCCCCCTTCGCTGATGCCGCTCATCTCTCCTGCAGGCTTTCGGCTTTCCCCTCGTCGTGTGTCACGTAGACGGAAAGCAGGAGATGTTTTTTGGATCTGACCGATTCGAGCTCATGGCTCACTGCATAGGTGATTACCCTGGTGTTTTCACACGCCTTGGTCCTCCTCACTTTATTAACGTGCACTAGGTCGATGTTACACAGCAGCCGTGACATTAGTGGCATCATCTGGGATGCTGTTAACAACGGCCATCGTACCAGAAATTTTATTGTCATGCTGACATTGCTAATTTCAGTGTAATTCATTTGATATGGAAGTCACTTTAACTCAATATTCAGAAATGCATATAGTGATAATTTGTTTTTAAATAGTGCTGAGTATAATTCACTGTTGTTTAAAGAAAAAATGAAAGATGGAGGGACACTTAGTGTAAAACCTGACATTACAGTATTTCATGTAGTGTAGGACATTTACTAACAGCATTTAACATAGTGAACATTCCTAAGTGATATTTTTGAATATGCCCTTAAACTTGAATGTTTTTGACTAATTTTATTAAATCTCTGGACTCTAACATATATTCTCCTCCTGACAGTATTTATTTTTCTTAAATGTTTTTTCTTCTTTTTTTTTTTAAATCTCCCTGAATATGTAGCCATGTTTAGAAATGCACTGGCTACCTTACACATGTTTAGCAAGACCTATCTGCAGCATGGCAGGGCAGACCAGCCAGTGTGTAGTCACATGACCACCCCATGCCAGCCAGTGTGTAGTCACATGACCACCCCATGTCAGCCAGTGTGTAGTCACATGACCACCCCATGTCAGCCAGTGTGTAGTCAGATGGCCACCCCTTGCCAGCCAGTGTATAATCACATGACCACCCCGTGCCAGCCAGTGTGTAGTCACATGACCACCCCATGCCAGCCAGTGTGTAGTCACATGATTACCCCATGCCAGCCAGTTTGTAGTCAGATGGCCACCCCATGCCAGCCAGTGTGTAGTCAGATGGCCACCCCATGCCAGCCAGTGTGTAATCACATGACCACCCCGTGCCAGCCAGTGTGTAGTCACATGACCACCCCATGCCAGCCAGTTTGTAGTCACATGGCCACCCCATGCCAGCCAGTATACAGTCGCATGACCACCCCATGCCATCCTTCTTTTTCAGGAGAGAAGTGGTTGGGACCTCAGCCGTTAAAGCCCACTGCTAAAATGTGAAGTTGCTTCTTCCACAGAGGTGCAAATAAATGGCTGAAATAAACACATCTGTGGGGTTTTATTTACCGAGAGGGATGTTAGATGTTACATATGTGTTACGTAAACCTGCTGACCGAGCCCGGTGTGGCCACAGTGATGATAACAAGGACAGAGCCAGAATTTCAGGTTTAGGTGTGGAAGCTGCTGTAGGGCTATGAACAGACGGACAGAGAGAGGCCGAAGACGTCAGATAGGCTGAACAAAAGGAGCTATGTACATAAACAGGAGTGGAAGGACCTGTTTAGCCAAAGTCGAGGAGAGAGGGGAGGTTTAATGCAGTTAGACTGGAAACCCGGGAGACTGAGGATCATATAGAGCATGAGAGTGAGTGTTCCTGGGGAGACGCTCGACACACTCGATCTGGCTGCGTCCCAGAGCTGCAAGAAGACCAAAAGACAAGAGCATGGACTGAGCGTGAAGGGAGCTGGAAATCAGTGAGCAGATGAGGGTGGCCCAGCTGGAAGGGTGAACGAAACGAGTGAGTCGCTTGGCAGTGTGGCACAGGCTAACAGGCAGGGAAAGAGGCCGCGAGGTGCATTACGCCAGCTGGTGTGAAGCTGATGAAGTGTGTCGTATCTGAGGGAAAGGAGTGCAATAAAAACATGTTTTAATCACACTTCCCTTTAACTGGTGTAATCATTAAGCTTTAAAGGTAGAGGGTTTTTACAACAGTGTTATATGGTTGGTAAACTAATTGTGGATGTATTCAGTAAGCGTGTAGTGGTCCTTTAAAGTTGAATAAATAATATATTTAGTACACATTAAGCGGATGGTAAAATTTAATAAACGCATAGAATGGCTGAGGTGCCCCTGAAGAGTTTGGGAACTGAAGCTGTGTTCTTTTGGCCATCAAACAAGATATCAGTAACTTTTTGGAGAACTGAAGAAATTTATGTCACTGTTAATATTGCATATGTTAAACAGTTTTTTTATTATGAGCAAATATGCATTTACTAATAGCGTTTAACTTTTTTTACTTATACTCTTTGTTGATTGCCTAAGACTTATGCACAATACTGTGTGTGTGTATATATGTATACACACACACACACACACACACACAAATGAAAAATGTCGAGCATGATGTGTATGTGAGCTTCCTGTTCAGTAGCATTTGCAAGAGTGCATATTTTGCCAAAGGGGAAAATGTGGTGTAACAGGTTAAAACTATATCACAGAGGAAGGTGGCTTTTGCAAATGCCCAAACTTAAAACATACCGTGACATTTTATGAAAACATACTTCCACAATGGCCGACCTGTTCCATGAGCCTGCAGGTGCTCTGTCTTGTGAGAAACAGGCTATGCTGTCGCAGGCTAAGCTCTTCCCAAAGCTTACAGTGGAGTATCACAGTCTGAACAAGGCCGGTCTCCAGGAAGTCAGTTTGTGCACCGTTTCCTCGTGCCGCTTTCATCCTGTTTTGTGGTACTATTACTCTACCTATTTCCTTTGCTGAAATGGAACTTCAGAAAAATATGCCGCTGGTGTCTCCTTCCCTGTGTCTGTCTGGTCCCGGGTCACTTTATGCAGCTACTGGACATGAGCAGGAGGCTCAGGTCACACTGCAGGTTCCGAAGTTCACAGAAATAAGACCTTCAGTATCAGCAGTGTGATTAAACAGTCCATCAGGAGTGAGCCTTGGAACAGCTGGCCAAAGTCAAAATGCGTTATGTATTTAATCAAGGCAGTGGCTCAGGCGTATGTAAATATATACACACTTCCTCCTAATACACCTGAAAGGCATCCGTGGTTCCTCTAATAGTAAACTTTATGTCCAAATAGGTGTGGTGACCACTTGTCTATTAAAGGGAATTCTGCTATTTAATGTAGCAAAAGTCTGCTGCTATCTGTTTTTAATTGCACATATCGCCATGTGTTAATTTATTTTTATTTATTTCCTGAACAATATTCTGTTTTCAGGACATTCTATTTGGGCACTGTGCAATTTTTAAGGGGTTTACGTTATGTTTACGCGTCTGCACGGTGTGTACTGCACTTTTACACTTGCGGCTGCACGCACAAAAATTTCCCCTGTTATCAATAGAGTATACCTTATTTTACTGCTGCATTACATCATTAAATGCAGTCCTGTGTTTTGCTTCTAGGATGGCAACCACCTCAAACACTGGTTACCAGTGTACATATGGGGACCGTTTCTGCGGTGAGTCTCAAACTGGTCTTCTTCTGACTTGCTTTTGTCTGTGACTTTCACACTGCTTGACACTATTACTTAGTCCAGGGGTGGCCAATCTTATCCAGAAAGGGCCGCTGTGTATGCAAGTTTTTGCTGCAACTCCCAAATTAGATTGCTAATTAGAGAACGGATTGGCTGAAGAGTCCTCACACCTGTGTTTGAACAGCTGGCCTAAAGTTTATCCCGAAATCCCGCATACACACCGGCCGATTGCGGATAAGGTGGGCAGTTCAGGTCCAGAGAGTTAAAAGGACAGGGCAGGATTTTGTTTCAACCGACCAGTTGAGTATAAAGTGTCACAGTCATAGAATTCTCACCTGACTGGTGGAATCAAAATTTTGGTCTGGATGCACGTATCAGCCCCCTGGCATGGGTCTCTGAGTTGTTTTGGCTTTCCCTTCCATCCCTTCCCTTTCCTCTGACCCGCCGCTAACTGCCCTGCCCACAGCGATCCGCGTGTACGAGCAGGAAGTCATCGTGGTGCCCGTCCTCCTCCTCGCGAGCTTCCTGGTGACCCTCGTCTTCCTGCTGCTGCTGCGTTTCTGCCCGGAGAAGGTGAAGTGGCGACGACGGCGGCACGGCCGCACCAACACCCCCCTGCGACAGCCATCGGGGAGGGAGCGGCAGGGCATCGACGGTGAGGGCGCCCGCCATTGCCAAATGTGCAAAGAACCAATCAGTTCACTGGTCCGATAGCTGGATGCGGTAGCAATTAGCCAAATGTAGCATGCTAGTGGTCAGGTCAGCAAATACATGGAAATGTTGAACAGTTGTTATAACTATTTCTAGCACCTGTAGCTCAAAAGGTAGTGCATTTCTCTAACGATGCAAAGGTTGTGGGTTCAAATCCCTAGGAGCACGCATATAACCCTTCCCTCTACTGATAAGGGATGTAAATACTGTGGTGACTTTTTCTGAGGTCTTGAAATGGTTAAGCTGACACACTTTGACAGACATAATATCATAGTTTTATCACCCATACGAATATCATTTGCTTTGACTGCCTAAGACTTTTACACAGTACCATATTTTGCTTGCTCAAGCAGCTACTATAGCCCATCTAAACTGCATGACTGTCTGCACAACAATATGTTTAGCTTTCCCCTGTCTGCACCCGCAGCTCCCATAGGACTGAATCCTCTGGAACACGAGACCCTCGCTTTGGATGGCCCCACCTACTCCACCTTCACTCTGCCCCCGCAGCCAGACCCCACTCCTCAGTCCGCCCTCCCAGAGTTGCCTAGACAGAGGCTACCTGAGTCTTTCGACAAGATCTCCACCTTGCCATGCACCTTCTCGCTCAGCGCAGACGAGTCCATCTCTCTGTACCGCGCCAAGATGGACAGCAGGGACGTGGTTCTGCGAGTCCTCAAAGGTGACCGATGCCGTCTCTGCATTCTCTCGACGTTCTCCCTCCCCGACAAGCTCTGCCGCTGGCTATCAGCCCTTGAATTTGGCTGAAATTAATCATTCAAAAATGGACCGAAGGTGCACCCTGAAGCCATAAGTCTGCATTAGATGCTAAGAGGTTGTTGTGAAATACACTGGAAATGGCATAGTGCTGTTAATACTTTGTCAGAGTGCTTCTTTGCTGGATCCCGTGTCTTTGTCCCTCACACGCGGCTCTCCCCGGCGGTGTGTCGCTCCGGTATCCCTCACCTTTCTCAACCTCCCGCCACCCCCCTCCTCCCCAGACTCTGCCAGTCCCAGCGAGTGCCAGAACTTCCAAGGCTTCACCTCCTTTCTGTGGCAGCTGGGCTCGCACCCGTTCCTGCCCGCCGTGCTGGGCACCGTCACGCTGCGCGCCCCGCTCATCACCGTCGTGGAGGAGCTGCCCAACCGGGACCTGCTGGGCTTCCTCTGGCGGTGTCGGCAGGTGGGGGCGGGGCCTGGGGGGCGGGGCCTGGG
>JAODKM010000126.1:20594704-20626385 GCA_026780845.1 Petrocephalus sullivani
TCGAAACGCAAACCGAGCCGAACTGAGCCAAACCAAGGTGAGCTGTACTGAACCGTGCTGTGCCGTACTATGCAGTGAAAAAGCGCCATTTGTTCCTAAAGCTGTCATTCTTTTGAACTCCTGTTCATAGTTCATTGTGTGTCTATTATGTGTCATTTGCTGTGTCTAATGTTACTATTGTTGTGTGTGTGTGTTGCTCCTCTATGCTTTCTAAATTGCCTCTCGGGGACAAATAAAGTTTTTGGAATTTGAATTTGATGGTGTATTTCAATTCTATTACCCAAGAGGGACTCACACTTCTCAATATAACAAGAACAGGGCAAAGAATTACATAAAACATCAAACACTAAAATTGGGGATAACGACAGGAAACTCACCTTGCAGAGACGAGATAAACTGACATACTTCTTCCACGCTCCAGTGAGAAGGGCTCCCAGACAGGAACTGCGCCCCATCTAGTGAGAGGCCCCCGGGGGCGGGCCCTTCCAGCTGGGGCCTGCAATGAGCTGGGCGAGGGACAGAAAACGAGGAGCCTGGAGACAAAGACAGGGAGTCTTCCTCCTCTTCCTCCTCGCAGCTAGAGACATCTTCGGAGCGGCTGGACTCTGATCGACACTGTGGGGTATGGAGGGGGGATGAGGTATCAGAAACCGGCTCCCAGTCAATTAACACTGAGTGTGGGCACCAGCGAGTAACAACACATCAATGAAAGAGAGGCCCTGCAGCCAAGAATGGCGCCAGCAAGGACTCCGTCCTGCTCAGGCCGGGCGTCGTTTAAGGGCAGTGTTTCCCAACCAAGTCCTCGGGGAACGCCGGACAGTCCACCTTTTTGCTTCCCCTCAGCTCCCAGCACACCTGCACCTGATTGGCTGGGAGCTGGGAGGGAGCAACAAAGTGGACTGTCCAGTGTTCCCCGAGGACTGGGTTGGGAAACACTGGTATAGGGCAGCCATCCCACAGGGGATCCCACCAACAAAGCTAACCCCACCCCCCATCCCCAAAAGCCCAGCAAAGAGTGCATAGCAAAGGAGACACACATACAGACACGCATTACCAGGGATTCTCACGCACCTTAACGGGCAGGTGTCTCCCAGCTATTTTGGCACTGGCAATTTCTGAACTGCTTCTGCGAGGACCCCTGCGCCTCAGGATGCCATCTGGGCCCGTGGCCCCCCCGGCCATACCCCGCAGAGCCCGGCCACGCCGCGAACGGTACTGGTGGCTGCAGCTCACATTGTATCTGCAGGGGAAGGGGGCACAGTGTACAGCCATCAGCAGTCCAGTAATAAGAGAATGCCACCTGGCTGCCCCTGAATCATTAGGCAGCACTTCCACAGCATGGTCCTGCTACACCCCCTAGTGGAGAATAAGTTTACTACAACCATTCCACTTCTTGCAAAATCCAATAAAAATCTAATCAGACTCAGTGGTGTCCAATAATCATAATAACAACAAATATACTGATGTAACTATTGATACTGTAGCGCTTCTATTTCTAACTCAATCTGGAAGAACAACCAGCCATTCAAACCCCATCTAAAACGACTTGAATATTCCAATGGAAATGGCTCCAGGGTCAGTAAACTTAACCGGATTTTGTAATATGCTGCTTGGAGATTGTTAAACTGAACACTTTCAATATTTTCTGCTGTTTTCTATATATGAAACTACAGGCCATCTATTCAGAAAATATGACACATCAACTAATAATATGCTACACACCACTACAATGACATATGTTAAGAGTCAATTTGTCATACCATAAAAACCATAATGCATGCAGTACACATTTTCACGGTATAAAACAATACTACAAATTTACAGTGATCCTGCATAATCCCTTTGAGGAGCTGACAGAATTACTTCTCCGTCAAAGGGGCTCTAAGGCTGAAAATGTAACGCTCAGCAGTTAATGAACAGGAATAATGACTTGTAGCAGTGGTTGTTTGTTTATGGCGATTGCTGACCCCAGTCCAGTAAGTAGGGCTGCATTCATGGCGAGATGAAATGGGTATTAAAACAGTAACAAACCAACAAGGTAAAAACTGCATGACTATCTACAAAACACTACTGCTAAAACAATCGAAATAAGATTCTTAAGATTAGCTTGCAATAAAAAAAAAAATCTAATCTGGCTTAACTTTACTAAAAACCTCTTTTAATAGAGTCAGTAAAACGGTAACTCTGCCTAAGGGACTCCATGCCTTAGGTATGCCGAAAACAACGCCTAGCATAGATGTGAAGGGTGACTAATGGTCATTATTGACACACCACAGTGCACAACAAGGGTCATTATTGACACATTGTGACACAGCAGCGGGCAGCTAATTCAGTGACTGGGGAGCAGTTCTCAGGGGGCAGTACGTGGCAGGGTGCCATAGTGGTACTTGCAGGTCGGGGACTCGAACCGGCAACCTTTTGATTACACGGTCGTTTCCCTAACCATTACACTACCACTGCCCCAGAGGACGTCTGGTTTGCTTTTGTACAGTAGGTTATTAATAGTTTCTTCCCAGCCTGCCACATTTTCATTGCATGAGACAAGAGCAGAGGCCTGAGATCTGAGGTTGGCGTGAATCACTGTTGTATATCTGAAACAGTAGTGGTGCTGGTGGCAGTAGTAATCGTAGCCATACCTCTTGGCACACGTCATGGAGCAGAAGCGCTTGGAGCCCCGGAACTGGTTCGCTGGAGCAAAACCTTCACAGTACTCACACTTCATCACTGGGGGGCAGGATAAGGAGTTACATGCAGGAAGTACACCCAGTCCCCAGCTGGGCTTGTGTGATTGGTTTACACATCTGCTTGCTGTTTACAGGTGAAAGACACTCACCTGCAGGAGACTCAGACTCCATCTGGTCTGCGGGTGCTACGGCCACCGGCAACGTCCCATCAGATCGATCCTTCACTGGTCCGGTAACCTGTCAATCAGCAAGCGGTTACCATGGTTACAGAGGATATTCACCTTGCGGTCCAAGTCCAGCTCCTGCACTGATAAAGAACTTACTGGAAAGGGCTCTGCACCTTCCTGGATGACAAAGCCTTCAATTAGGTGGGTGAGGACTTGGGGTTTGACCACAGCCTGCGGAGGAGGACCCTTCTCCTGCCCACCTCCTGCTCGACATGTAGAAAGGGATAGGCAGGATGGAGTGGGGGTGATGCCAGGGACTGAAGAGGAATTAAAAAAAAAAAAGAGAGATAGAATGAGAAAACGAAAGGGGCAATGATGTCACTTCCTGCTTATTGAGTGACTCTAAGACAGTATTATATGAGCAATGCAGAAACAGTGATCCCTTGCCTTCTTCAATAGCCGGGGTCAAGACAGGAGGAGATAGCTCCCTGGCCGGGGGGGTGGGGAGAGGGCTGGGTCCAGCCATCGGCAGGTTGCTATCGGGCTCCGACTTCCTCTTCAGAGAGCCCGCTGCCGGTTTCCCCTTCAGGCCACAGGCGACATGATGAGTCGAGCATTTAGATGGACGTGCTCATACCCATTAGCCAGTGTCGGCCATATAAAAGGTGGACAGCGTGTACTTCACTCACCTGCATTTGAATAGACTGAACATGCACTGGATCTCCACCAGGAGGTACTGTCAGTGATGGGGTAGCTTGGGTGTCCAAAGGGTGGGTGACAGAGAGGCAGGGAGCAGAAGAATTGGAGGTGGATGGCGAGGTAGAGGTAGAGCGAGCTGGATTTAGTACAGGACCCTGAGTGGCAGGCAGGTGAACCTGAGAGATCTGGGTCAAAGGCAGCGCGCCCTGGGGTGACTTTAGGCCCGCTGTGCCTCCACCTACGCCCACCCCTCCTCCTGTGGCCACAGAGGTCACCATGCTCACTACATTAGAGCTGGTGGAGTTATTCAGTGGCCCACTATCCTGGGCACAGCAGTTTCGGGCCTGCGCCAGAGCCAAAGCCTGGGAGTTTCCTAGAGAACCCTGCCTGGCACCCACCAGCTGAACAGGTACGTGCGGCGGCAGGTGAGAAGTACTGGACTGGGGGTTGCTTGGTGGTGCGGGTAGAATTGGAGGGGGGTGCCTTGAGGGAAGCTGGAGGGGCAAGCGGAGGCCCTGGACAGTTTTCGGCTGAATGGGTACAGGGCCAGAAGTATGGGCCATTTTCTCAGAGCTCATGTTAGTGTTGCTTTGCTGGAGTGGCTGAACCACCAGGGTCTGAGTGTTGATATTAGGTTTGGGCCCTGCAGAGCTGACAGGATAGCCCTGGGACTGGGCCGGGGTGTTGGAGGTCGGAACCAAGATGTGCGTCGGTGTGGTAGCCGAAGTAACCGTGGTGACAGCACGCGCTTGACAGAAGCCAGACGTGGAGAGAAGAAGCTGTGAGAGCGGAATAGATGGAGAGGGAGAGGAGGAGGGCGGGAGAGGAGGGGCTGGCGGGGGGGCCATGCTGGACTGGTTTCCAGTTTTGAGGTTCATACTGGGAAGAGTGGGAGTGGAGGGCTGGGTGTAGGAAGGCAGCTTCGGGTGCATCTGCGGCTGCGGCGGCTGCAGCTGCTGCCCTGCAGCCGGCTGCGCAGTTTGCGGGAAGTGCTGCTGCGGCTGCTGGACCATAGAGTAGGTGGCTGAGGAGACGCATGGGGGAGATGTCAGCGTAAGAGCCCTTGACACGCCAGTGGCCACAGTGACATCATCAATATGCTCCAATGTCACATGTGCTACTGAACATCTCCTGCTTCCAGAATTACAACAATAATAATAATAACAATAATAGATTTAATTTTTAACGCACTTTACATTGAAAATAAATCTCAAAGTGCCACAAAATACGTTATCCTAAAAAAAAAGCAAATAAAACAAATAAGAAAACTGCAGCCAGCAATATTGATTAAAAATCATTTAATGCATCAGAAAAGGAGTTTAGAAAATTCTATGCATTAAAGATCCAGAGACCCCTGTTCTCTGTCTACCTGCGTCCTTCCGGTCGGGGCATTCCGTCTTCACTGTGGCAACTCGAGAACTGGAGATGCAGCGAAGGGCCAGGTTCTGGACCTGGATGCAAAGACATGTCAGAGAAGCAGGAGAGCACTTTGCGGAATCTGGCGAATACTCTGCAGGCCCTGGTACCTGGTCGCTGTCGGACTGGCTGTTAGAAGAGGCGGGAGGCGCTTCATGCTGCTGATGCTGCTGCTGATGCTGGGGCTGTTGCTGGGTGACTGTTGCCACAGCAGCTGTCGCTGTGCCAGACGGCATGAAGATAAGCTGCGAGGAGAGAGGTGTCCTAAGAGAGCGATTCACCTGGCAAAGGATGGCAGTCACACAGTTAACAGAAATGTTCATTTAAAACAACATAAGACATAGTAAAGCAAACAAATACAATGCTTTTTCTGATGAATGTAACTTTAAGGCTTGTATAAAACCTTTGTGAGATGTTAAAATATCAAAGAAGAAAGAAAGAAACTTCAAACTCACTCTGAGGAACATCTGTCCCTGTCCAGCTGTGTTTCCACCCAGTAACACCGACTGACTCAGAGCTGATGATGTCGTAGAGGAGGTGGGGCCAAGGGGCCGGGGGTTGGTCATGGCTCCCCCTCCTGAAGAACTTAAGTTCACCTGCGAAATTAATCTGACGTTAGGTGGAAATGATTTAGCCTAAACTGTTGTGACAAGAAGCCAGTTTAATACTGTTGTCTACTCACTAATCAATAAATCAGCACAATGCGAAAAACAGCCACACTTTAATTTCTAAACATGTCCTTTTGTGATCAAAAAGTAACTTCAAGACCAAGTTTTTGTGGTTTTAACCAAATTCAAACTAGCAGATATGAAAGTCAGCCTAAGGAAGAAATTCACATTCCCGGCACAGTGAGACAGAGACATGTGGACGTACAGTGCAGTGAGCTGTGCTGGTGGCCTGGGAGACACTGTTACTGGGGGAACTGGACTGACGGCTGGCTGCAAGGGTGGCCTGGAGAGAGAGAGGCACGAGGAGCGAGAGAGAAAATGAGCATCCAATCAGGATCCTCCAAGGGTGTCATGGCTGCTGAAATGCCTGGCAGTAACAGCTTCCCCCAACACGGGCTTCACGGCAGTACTGCTACCTGCTGCACGGCTGCAAGGTTCTGGAGCTGGGCACTGTTAATCTGCTGCTGCAGCATCAGTTGCTGGAAGTATTGGGCCGCATTGGGCTGCCTCTGCAGGGCCTGGAGAGCCTGTATCCAGCAATGAGAACAGCGGTTATACTGGGAGGCCCTGATCAGGCTGTTCTTTAAATGCGCTGATCCTGAAAGAGGCACGACAAAGCTTCCCAATTCATGCTGAGTGTAGCATTAAAGTACTTGGAGTCTGTGTGTAAGAAAAGATCCATTACCAAATCAACATACATTATTTACATACCGGTACATACATACATACTACATCTGAACAGATTTCCTGAAGTCGGACTCTGCCAACATTATATTTTTCATTACTGGATTCTCTTCCTGCGAGTTGCTTTAGCAATATCGCCGTTCTCATGCTAATCCGTTAACGCTAATGAGGTTCTGCTGAGTAAACTGAACAAAAAGCCCATTAAATGCTCACAGCCGAGGCCTGGTCTCTAACTCCTGAGGGGGAAACGTGTACTTCATAACAAATAAGCACAACAATCAGGGTGGACACTGACTGAATCTATTACAGTTTTATTATCCGTTTCCATCTATCATCCATGCGTTTTCCAACGCTGACCCAGGCATTTCTGATTATGATTCTAGGAGGCCAATCCTGGCAATATGTTAGGGCATGACAACTAGCTATAAGGTGAAAGGGACACAACATGGGGGGAGAAAATACTGTACACTGACCTGTACAGCCTGTCTCTCATACAGAGACATCTGAGATATCTGAGGTGGGCGAGAGTTTCCCCCAGATTGAGTGTTTCCATTAGCAGAACCTGCATTCTGGTCCCCATCAGTCTCCATCCTAAGTGGAGAAACAAAGCTGTCAATCAAATGTTCACAAAACAAACAAAACACGGTCTTGGGGGAACACAGGGTAATACACCATGGAGGCTGATGGCAATTAAGTATACAAAGCAACACTCAAAAAAGTCCTTTTTTGGACTATTTACCAAAACTTACTTGAAGCAATGTTGGATAGCTAGACGGTAAGCATCCCCCCCAAAACACAAACAAACAAGCAATCAAAAACTTCTCTATCCATAACACACAACTACAGCAAATTTCTGGATATGAAATCAAAATCAGCACTTGAAACGGCGCACAAATAACGAATTATTTCTGCGATCATATGCAATTCGTTAATATATCCAAAAACTACAGTACACTAAAATACAGTCACAGTCCATGTCGATAAATAACGGACGACTTAGCTTGGGACTTCTCAGTTTTCTCCCAGAAAAAGTAAACGAAGTAGCAAATGCGAGCTTAACGGATTCCCGGTGGTCGTGGCTTAGGGACCTGATTTACGCAGCGGTGAAATTTCCTACGAGAGTCCCGTTTCATTAACCAAAATAAGCACAAAGCAAGTTGTATCGCGATTAAAATGCCTTAACGCCTTAGCTACACTGAATGCTGCTTACGTGTAGCATTTGCGCGTTCCAAACAATACTTACAGGTAAATAAGAGCGTTACTATAAAAACTTTCATATTATATTAATGTAATCTTATTAATAAATAATACTATATTGTAAACGGCAATGGCGCGCTTGCGGCCAAAATACAATCGCTATTATCAGTTCGCAGTGGCAATATACATTTCTTTTTATTAGTTTTGCATGAACCAAGAACAGTTTTCCCATCAAGTCCTTTCTGGAGATACATACGTCTATGGTCTATTTTCCCCCTCCTTGTTGAATAGTTTTCTGTAGTCGTGTATTTATGTTTTTATAAATTTCGCTACCGTGCTCCTAATAATATAAAAATCCGCGATTCTGCTAATGGACAAAATATTCCGCCTCCTTTTCTGGCGTCTGTCTATGCACTTCCGGCGCAGACTGATGACGTCTACCAGCTGCAAGGAAGGGCGCGCATAATAATAATAATAATAATAATAATAATAATGAATAATAATGGCAGCGACTATTTCATAATAGTACCTAGATTTCCGTATAAACCTATGACAGGATCGTTTCGTTTTGAACAAATCCTGGCGCGATATGGCCCCCGTATCTTCGAATACACACACTCACACACACAAGGAGTTCTTTCTGTAACATTTAATCAATATTCATTCAGTGATTTATGGACGTTTATGCCTCATTGTTACACATCTAACTATAGTATTATTCAGCATTGGGACATATTATAAAAATAAGGTAAAATGAAACTATGAAATAGCCCGCATAAGACATTTTTTTAGATTCTAATCTCAGAAGGCCTCACATAGACTGCTTATACTTTTTGCTCTTGCAAAGCCAGCCCAGCAGTTCCTGTATTTCCTAAGAGCAGTAGAGAAAGCCACAATTAAGCCCTATTATCACAGACCTCTACAGAGTGATAATAGAAAGCACCCTGACAGGCAGCATCACAGGCTGCCATGGCAACCGCACGGCAGGGAACTGCAAGGCCCCTCAGCCAGTGATAAAACCTTATGAATACATCATTGGTGTATTGCTCCCAGAAATCAGTGTTCTCAGTAAAAGGGGGTATCTGAAGAGTGCACCGTGGATTAACAAGGGCAACGCACACCCCAGCCAAGAGTTCCTTTGCCCTTCTGCCACTGGAGCATGCGCTGTCGAACCACCAGACTGGACACAGTGCACATAAGGAATCCAGTATGAACACTAAACCAGACTTCTGGTACAACTATATACACAAGGAGCAATAAGGAACTACACCACTGCTCCACTGGTTTCCAGGACTAACAAGGAAGCAGAGAAATGGAAGGAGAAAATAAGTGTTTTGTTACCTGCAATTTAATCTTCTTATTTTCATTTTTTACTTTACATTGCTTTCATTTCTGCTATTCAACACTGACATATTTCTGTATACACAGTATTAAAGCAGAATATACAGAGAGAAATATCAGTTGGAAGGGTGGAAATACTAAACTGTTTTGCGCAGTGCAGACGTGGCTGCAAATGTAGGCAGAAAACAAGAGGTCTTATGGAGGGGGAGGTCTGTAAGAAGCAGGGGAGTGGATTAAGGCAGGGGAAGGCTGTAAGTGGCAGGGGAGGGAATAAGACAGGGGAGGTCTGTAAGAGGCAGGGGAGAGAATAAGACAGGGGAGGGCTGTAAGAGGCAGGGGAGGGAATAAGGCAGGGGAGGGCTGTAAGAGGCAGGGGAGAGAATAAGACAGGGGAGGGCTGTAAGAGGCAGGGGAGAGAATAAGACAGGGGAGGGCTGTAAGAGGCTGGGGAGGGAATAAGGCAGGGGAGGGCTGTAAGAGGCAGGGGAGGGAATAAGGAGGGGAGGGCTGTAAGAGGCAGGAGAGGGAATAAGGCAGGGGAGGAAATGTCCCAGGACAGAAATATAGCTCCAGCTCCCAAATGAAGGTCTAATAAACACACTTCATGTATGTGACAAAGATTGTGTCAAAGATTATAAGGCATAGCTTAGAGTTCAAATAAATAAAGAATTTAAGGCTCATGTTTCTTCTAATAATTTAAAATACAGCATTGTGATGTATTACACACAGTGTTTAAGAAAGTCTTGGGACACTTGACCGATTCAGTAAAAATATTGTAGTTTTTTTGGTTTTATAATAAAAATGATTACTTCATTCACTTGTGTACAAAATATATATCACATTTGTAACAGTAGTTTTAAGTAAACATTCATTTAAAGTAGTACTAAATCTAAACTTATAATTCTGAAAAATGTAAAAGTTTACTGACAAGCGGTCTCATTGGGTGCTTTTCGATTAGTTACACCTTTGCAATAGAATTACACTTGTCATAGGACTTACGAAACAAAAAAATTTGGAACATTTTTACAGAATTAAGCAAGGGTCCCAAAACTTACTGTGAGCACTGTACCTCACATGTATGCTGCTTTGGGCAAAGGCATCTGCTAAATAATTAAACGTAAACGTTCAATAAAGCAGGGGATCTTAACCTGTTTGCTGTTATGGACCCTCTGGCGTAATCCACTCTGTCAGTTACACAGAGCATTACAACAGTAACACACCCCAGCATTCACTGGACATTTACAAGCAAAACAGTAACCACACATCTCACTGAGCTGGAAGGAAAACTGTGGTAGCTTTTATACTAATTCCTCCTTCTTAAATGTATTACAGTACTGTCATGCCCTGCCCGACTGCTCCTCCTGTGCGCCACGCCCCCTCATTTCCCTCGTGCGAATCCTCCCGTCCTCAGCTGTTTCCTGTCTGCAGTCCGCGTTTCAGTGTATTTAGTCCACCCTAGTCCTGTCTCCCCTGTCGGTTTTTGTCGATGTCTGTGGACGTTCGCGTCACGTTGGCTCCCGTTTGTGCCTTGTATTCGTCCTGGTTCCCCCAATAAACGCCCTCTGGAAGGGCTCAAACCTACAGCTGCCTCCATGGGTCGTAAATCCCGCAACTGGCATGACAAGTACTTACATTTCTTGCATTTATATTGTAATACACCATAAACATCATTGATTTAACATGTGAGTTCACATAGGTGGTCTAACAAAGTGAAATGCAACAAAGGGAAGATGAAATGAAACGAAATTTTACAGTACTGGGCATTATACTAGTATATAGTATAGAGCTGTGTAACACACAAAGAATGTTATCCTTAGGACAAATCTGCAAAGATAATAATGTAAAGATTAGATAGAAGATAATAATGTAACCTTGTACCCTTTAAAGAATGCAGGCCAGTTTACTGTTGCACGATGTGATCATATTAGTACGTATTTGCACCCCAGGTAGCTCTGAGGCTTATCATGCCCTAATTAACTCTGCAGGTTACAAAATATAATCAACTCTGTAGCTAAGTAGTGTGTAGCCAGCACCAGTACAACAAAACTCAAACCTGATAATGAGCAAAAAAATCCAACATTTGCAAAGACATGATACAGTTATGGTACAATAAAAAATGCCCTTTGCTTGAGAATCAGAATCGTAATCTACTCTTCCTGATCGATCCTGTCTTGGATATTGTGCCACATGTTTTTTGTAAACGTCACATGAATATTCTCCTTGGCAATGCAATGTGATAGATACCTTCAGGCGTGCCTGATCGAGCCCTGGCAGTCAGATGCTGTGATTGCTCTAAAAGCCTCAGTCATAGCCTCCAACAGTGGCATTTGGTTGTTAGGACGGTGGTCATAAATCTTCCATCTACAAGGCAGAAAAAAACTTGTAAATAGGAGTGAGGAACAGAGAGTATGCAGGAAGGAATTCAATGGACATGCTTGGTTGAGCCTTGAATCATTCAGTTGACCCCAGCACCCTATATCCCTTCAGCAACCAGCAGAGATCTGCAAAGCTCATCAAGGAACGCACAAGTTTTGTTAGAGTTATATGGCCCAGCTGTTGGGATGTATGCCACAGGGCCATTGTCTCAAACTGCACCATCTATCCCTTGGATCTGTTGTAGCAAATGGTTTATAGAAAGATATGCAAGTGTGTCTTCAGTTGCAAGACTGTAGGTCAATTTGAATGAGTTTTTTTAGAGAGAGCCTTAGCAGCTGAGGCCATTTTATTGTGGTTGGCTTGACCTGAGACTGTTGTGTGACTTTGGTGTTATCAAATGATCACGGTGTCTAGTGTTTTGCAAAAAGTCCATTAGCACTGGTCATTGATGTACATACAACGAGAAACAGTTCACTGTTGTGCAAAAATGTCAAGAAGCTGTTTGAAATTTGGGTAAATAAAGACAAAAAAATGGTAATTTTTTATTTAACTTAAATAAACAGGTCTGGTCATTTTGGAGAGCATGCACTGGAACAGGGCGTGGCTGCGGCCACCACATGACAAAACACTTCGGGATTCCAGTTTACAACCCCCCCAGGTCAACATGCATTTCAGTCCCAGCCACCGGAAATGGCCGTCTATCTGCCACAGATAGGTGTCTCGTGGACATCCCCTTAGCCTGGTCAAGCTGCCCGTGAGCCGGATCACCCTCAGAGAATCGCGCCACATGGCCATAGTGCCGTAACTGGCGCTCCCTCACAATGCAGGTAATGTGCCTCATTCGGGATCCCCGAGCAACTGCTCATTCGACACAAAGTCAAACCAGCTGCACTCCAGGATTTCCAGAAGAGAGACATGTCTTTGTCTCAGGCCACACAGCCCTTTCCAGCCACCTCATGACACCCCAAGCTCTTCCAATCCATCTACTGACATAATAGGATGAGTCACCAGAGACATGAATGTCGCTGCCGAGGTAAGTGACCCTCTCGACGTGGTCGACACTCTCCCTGCAGACAGACATGCTGCGGATTGCTGTGGGTAAGAGGTCATTCAAGGCCTGGGTCTGGGTTTGTATCCTGATCACTCGCAAGGTCAGACACTCAGTCTCCTCACTCAGCCTCTTGGGACCCCCAATCAGAGCCTCCATTGACTCTGTGAAGATTACAGCATAGGCGGCAATGTCAAGATCAGTGAATCTTTCTTCACCAACCAGGAGCAAGAACACTCCTGACAAAACCCAGAATCAACTGGGACGAACGCAGAGGTTCTCCCTCCACACCGCACAGCACTCACAGTAAAAGTGTACAGACTGGCTATTATGTCCAGCAACTTCGGAGGGATCCCGCAAAGTCTCAGGATGTCCCACAGGGGAACTCGAAAAACTGAGTCAAACGCTTTACGAAAATCAACAAAGGCTGCAAAGAAACTTTGCTGACATTCACATTTGTGCTCGATGAGGACCCTCAGTGCCAGGATGTGGTCGATCGTAGACTTCTTAGGCGCAAAACCAGACTGCTCCGGTTGCTGGTAGGCGGGCAATCACAGATTCTATTGAGGATGATCCTAGCAAGGACCCGGCACTGAGGGCTAGTGATGGGAATTCCAGCTCTTTCAGGAGAGCCGGTTCTCTGGCTCCCAAGTGGCTCCTCACATTTTTTGTTGCTTAAATGAATTTATTACCAGAATAATGTAAAATTATGTGTAAAATGAATTATCAATGTACAAAACATATATTATATAAAATATTTATTATTTATATGGCTTATTATACTCAACATGGAATAGAGAGCTAAAAAGAATACATTTTAAAGTACAAAAGATCCAGTCTCTGATTGTAAGTATAATATTTATAAACTTTGAACTTTTTACAGTGAAACAACATAGAGAAGCTCAGAGAATCACACAGCAATATATAAAGGAAAATGAGTAAAACAAAAAGAAAAAAGCAGCATCCAGGTAACAGGTTTAGCTCATCTTTAGTGAAGATTGGCATTAAGAAAAACCAAGTGCCTCAACTTTGAGGGGTTGATCCTGCTTCTTCTCTCTGTTATATCTGCCCTGTTTTGGAGAAGATTCTCTCTGATGGGACTGATGTTACAATGCACAGTCTCCCTGCCATCACGTGTGTAAGACGTGAGTAGCTCAGTGGGTCTGCACTTCTCCGGAAAAGAGACTCCTCAAGATAAGATCTGACTTACAGTATTGCATCTGCTGAGGGATTCCTCCTTCCCTCCCATAATCTCTCTGTGCGTGTGTGCTGTGTCTGTAACCCCCCGCTTGCGAATTTTTTTTTTTTGCAGGGTGGTAGAGGAAATCTCATTAATATTCATGAGATAAGCAGTACCTGATTGGCCACTGAAAGCGTTAGACAGGAAAACCAGGAAGCACATTTCAATGGGAGCAGGTTCACTGGCCAGTCAGGTACCACTTCTGTTATGAATATTAATGAATGGACCAATCAGGTGGTGCTTCTCTTATGAACATTAATGAGACTTCCCCTACCACCCTACAAAAAGAAAATTCTCCCCCAATCTCAGTGTGGACGGACAGAAGGCACCACACATCATGCAGTTGACCAATCACATGCAGCTTGAACAGAACAAAAATCAAAGAAGCTCCACCTCCCAAACAGGCGCCGGCTCCGATCGCTCACCTCAAGGAACCGGCTCTCAGAGCCGAAAGCAGTGCTACCCCCCTGTCGTTGCTGCAATCCAGGCAACCACCCGTTCCTTTACACTAAGTCCCATTTTCCTATTAGTTGGGATGATGCCAGTCTCCCAAGTGGAACAAAGATTGCTTGCAATGCCAGGAGATCAGCTGTACCACAAGCCTGGAGAAGTTCTCCCCAGAACCCACACATCCCTGCAGCCTTCCCTACCCTCAGCTGGTTCCCCACCTGAGCAATCTCAGTGAGCTTGGGTAATTCACAGAAAATTTGAGGATCAGATTATATATAAATGTGTGTCTGTGTGTTTCATTAAACACTATGAATACATGTAAGGAAAAATAAGTATATAAATGAAATGACAAAAAACCATTAGTGCACTTTGTGCACAAACCGGTGACCATAACACCCTCAGGTTTCTAAAACTTGCTGCTTAAATACAATTTAATTATACGCCACGGACTGTGGTTTTTGTTGTCCAAAGTGCCTTACAACAGCATCGTGCCGACAATGCACCCCGGCCACACCTCATTTAAAATAAAAAAGACTTGTATCAGCGGGAAAGGCGCACAGAGTTATTTGTTATTTTGAAAACATGCATGCTTGGCATGAAAATAAGCAATATGCTGATTTGAAACAAGCAAAACCACTTTGCATTGCACTTTCGGCCGGCACGAAATAGGGCCCAGTGTCTCAGGACCTCCAAGTATTGCTAGCACCCTGGCAACAGGGTCTTTTTCTAGAGTTACCATTGTCTACCACCTCACATTTCTCAAAAGGTGGCAGAAGGGCACATGGTGTTGTACAAAAGTCATACTTTTGACTTACCAACAACACTACAGCACCTACTCATTAAAGAAGCAACCAGTACAACGCAGTGTAATCAGATACACACTTTATTCTTTTTTTACTAATCTTGCCTCCAAGGCGAAAACAGAAATAGCTATTGAAATTTGCTTTGAAGTAAACAGTAAAAATAAGAGCACTGCTATGGGAATTCATGGATCAAACACACCTGCAGTATCGATGACTCTGGACGGTTATGCATCAGTGCCGTTTCTTTGGATTCACAGCTATCTATGTGCATCCAAATACTTAATTACTCCTGTGGCTTTTTCAAGCTTAGAAATATATACACCACAACAAAAATGGAAACAGAAAAAAAAAAGCGCCATGGCATGTATATTAGGAATTGTAACGTATTAAAATGACAATCATTATTTCAGTAGCTGCTTTTTCTTGCCAAACGTTTAGCCAGTGTCACGTTCTTTCTTGAAAAAATAACAACAATATGATATTAGTAAAAATTTTTGTTTTTCCGGCAAGCCGTATCTTTACGTAATGGTCATAACTGTCGATAGCGATGCCATAACTGTGCGATATTACATTTGGTCAAATCACAGCTACACTCTATGTAACAGCACACAGTATATCCCTATTTCCTATCGTTGGAGTTGGTGCTCAGTCAGGCATTATGTATCTGGGATGTGCAACATTGTTCCGTAATATTTAGATACATCTATAACATAACACGAGTCTCCTATTGACACGCTTCTTGGTAATTTTCACAATTCTTGATTATCCTTTAATGGTTCATATCTTTAAATTCCAAAAAAAGTCAACATAAACATCCTGATATGAATTTAATGAGGTCACATGGGCAATAAGTGATCGTCTCTCTCTTCTGGCTCCTCCCCCAAAGGCTCAGTGGCGACACCCCTGTAGGTAGGTGGTTCCTCCCGACCGCCCCGGGATCGACACACAAAGTCACACCCATCCTAAATGACGAAAAGACAGACGGGTTTAAAACGCGTCCGTTAACGCCACGGCCACGGGCGAGGATGGCACACACTCACAGCAGTCAGATTTCCAAACTCCTGCCAGAAAGAGTAGTTGGGAAATTGCTCCATTCCCTTTGCTCCAACAACCAGTCGCTGGTAGAGGAATCCGCCAATCAGGTACACCGTCAAGCAGGAAAAACCACTGAAGTGTAACAAAACACATGAAAACAACTCCTATACTGTTAATATCCCAAAATACAACTACAGCTAATGAGGCCACGTTGGGTCTTTCTTACACAATCAGCAGAATGGAACCCAAGCTCAGTTTAGAGGAAACGGATGGGCAGACAGCACTGGAATCCATCTTAAACAGATAAAAACAGTGCGTCTTCCGTTCTCTTTCCTCCAGAATTATTGCTAGATCTCCCTGTGGGGGAAGATGGGAGAACAAAACAAACGACAGATTAAACAAGTGGCAGGTGAATTATTTTATTACTGAAAAACAGACAGACAGGCAGGCAGAGGTTCCCCCTGATTCTTGCTTACAGGGATGCCTAATGGTGCATAGCAGCTGAAATTAATAATGTGCCCCCTCAGGTGAAAATCAGTCCAGGATGGATCGTCCCCCCTCACTAATTCTAGATGCACCCTTAGGCTACGCTCACATTATCAAGCTGAACTGACACAAATCTGTTTCTTTGCCTTAATTTGACATAGATCTGATATTTTCAGGGCTGCTGTGAACACAAAAATCTGATCTTCTCAAATATAAAAGTCTTTTTTATATGTGCTCCTAGATCGGATACGTATCCGAATCGTGGCCATGTGACATGGATGAGAATGATCAGACTGGGATTCACATGGTTTTTTGCCTATACGCATGCACTGAGTATGTTCTGTTGTCAGTGGCACAGAAGATTCATGCAAAAACGTATCAATGTGTGCTTGCGCGCCGTTTCGGAGGACCATTGCCTTCACCTTACAGATAGATACAGGTCACTTGTTATTATAAATGTGAACCGTCAACCTAACCCAGTCTGAGCAAAAAATCGTAATTGAACGCCGAGGCGGGTAAAGTGAGCGTAGCCTTAGTGATTGTGGCCTGGACCCAGCACTAGGAACTCCTCTTACCGCCAGGACTCCCGGCTTGCAGGAGATCATGATCATGGCCCTCCGGCCCTCACCAGCACAGTGGTTGTCGTACTCAGAGCCATTCGTGTAGATCAGCATCACCCAGTCACCTGGAGGACAAGGACACCGAAAGGGGTGGCAGTAAAACAGGATCTAAACTGATCTACAGCATCTATAGATCTATACAGTCTTCACAAAGCAGGGAAAACCACAACAGTGTCTGTAAAGTAGTATTTCCCATCCGAGATCCTTCCCAAGTAGGGAGCAGGGAAGGAGTAAAAATGTGGACGGCCAGGGGATCCCAGAGGACCCGTTTGAGAGACACTGCTGTAAAGTAAAAGTGATATACGATTTCACTACTAAAGCCATTTCCCACCCAGGCTCCCACTGAGCTGATGACTATACATAAAGGAGCATCAGAGAAAACAGCTGCACTTACTGCCACCAATAGCCTCTGTGGAGGTGTACTTTCCCACAACAGTTTCCTTTTCCTTGTTGTCTATCTGCACGACTCCTCCTCCAGGGGTTCTCCCAGCATCACCACACACGCGAAATTGGTAGGTGTAGGCTTCATCTCCACCGGTGCTCACACTGAAGCTGAAAGGTAGAAGCAGGGACAGAACGGCACATCACAGCTAAATAACGACATGACATGTGAATGTCTGCACTACAGAAATGTGGGACACTGTTGGATTGTGTCATTCTAAATAGCTGTGTATCTGCTGTAAGATAACACAGTAATGGTGGGAGATGGACTGGATTGGATGGGATTTTTGGCTCATACTCACTTCCTATTTGTGAGGGGCTCCAATCTGCTCAGAGCTTCTCTCTCGGCCAGGGAATTCTTCGATGTTGAGATACAGTTGCTTGTGTAGTTACCAGCTTCCCCATCCTCAATGACGAGGGCCAATAGAACAACTAAAAGCAGTCCCAGCATTTTGTGGAACCTATACATGGGATCCTGGGAATAGACGTACGATTACTATAATACAAAGTGGACTGCATCGAACAACACTCTAAACTAAAACAATCTGACGAGACTGAGCTGCTCCCCAAAAGAACCGTGAGAAGAAACAGCAAGATTTTTAAAAAGTGTTTTACTCCACATTCGCCTCTTTATTATGCGAATAACCCAAGGAGCCTAACTGCGAGATGAATCAGTGACAGACACATGGCGCCTACACCTTCAAAGCGCATGTGGCCCCAGCTAAAACAAGCGAGCTCATTTACAACCTACCTCGGATTTGTCCAGCACACTTAAGGAGGGCGAGCCGATCGTTTGTAATCAGGATAAATATCCTTTAGTACTTTGGCTACAGCTAACTGGTTCCTCTAATTACGTTTTACTAACTTAACTGACAGCTAGGGCAGTCACCTCGCTTATCAGAAAATCCCGAGCGATGCAATGGTCAAAATGAAAGAAATCAGACGTGTTCCGGGGAGGAAAATTCAAGGAGCATCTTCAGTTTCAGATCCAGGCAAACGCAAGCGTGCTAAATCCACATAGTTGCTGGGTATATCATATACTTTCACTATGCAGATTATCGTTATTATCCCATGTCCAATCCGAAACGCGGAAGTGAAACTAAACATGGAGGTCATGTGACTGAACTAGGAAATAGTCATTCTTTGGTGCCATGTGACCTAAATTGTAAAAGATGAGCTTTTTTTGGTTCAGAAATATTTTATTTCACACATTTATGGATTTATGGATTGTTTCACACATTGTTAAAAGACTGGGTTTATGACTCATTACTCATTAATTTATTTCGCTGACGCTTTTATCCAAATTGAAATAAAATTGAGAGAACAGAGTCAGCTAGTTTCTGGAGCAATTGAAACCATGCGCAGGAGTCCAAAGGTGACGTCACTCTGCCAATCGCAGGATTTAAACCAGCAACGTTCTGGTCACAACTACAGCATCCTAACCCACTGAGGCACATTTTCTTCTCTCTTTTGTTTTGAAATGATTGCTAGCAAACGGATCCTGATCAAGATAGTGTGCTAGTCCTCTTCAGCGGTGTATGTAACGTTTAATGTACGTTTAATAAGCTATAACTAAAAATAGAGCATGCGCAGAACTGTGCCGTGCAACTAAGAACATCTACGTGCCATCCTGATTTGAATCATGCTTAATTTATGATGGCAAACCAGCTGCCCCAGTTCATATTACCAACACCCAGATATTTGTGAAATGTGTATAATCACTGCTTAATAGCCTCATTTAACATAAAATAAATAACTTTTGCCCGTGCAGACAAAACACAAGCTGGAAGTATTTTTGAGGTTTATTGGTGTGTATGTATATGTGTATGTGTATGTGTGTGTGTATATATATATATATATATATATATACACACCCTTATGTGTATATACTTATGCCAGCAGCAGTAGATTAACATATTTGAATAATATTCTTTTCTTCTTTTCCGCTGAAATACAACTGCAAGAAATGAAACATAGTCCCCAAGAAATAGAGAGGTGCTTTTAATATGGGATTTGGGTTTTAAATGGTTAATTTCTCCTCCCGTGACATGTTGAGAATTCTCCACATGTAAGCACTGTCCCTTCCCCTCCCCCGGCATTTTCTTCGCCTTACCTGCTGTAAGACAGTGACACACCCAGCCTTCCCCATTCGCCAGTCACACGGAGGAACACCCAGCAGGTACACTTCCTGTCTTTGGAATGGAGTCAGAAAGAAAACTTGAGTAGAGTTAGTAACTTCAAGTATCCATGCCAAACGTAAACTATGAGAAGGAAGACTGGGCCAATATAGCTGGACTGTGTAACTGCAGAGCTTTTCAGTATTGATTAACATGGACTCTGAGGAGGACAAAAGACAGTGGGAAAGGTAAAGTGTCAATTTGTTCAGACTTGTTTGGGAATTTGAGAAAGGAGGGAGGACGGGGGATGAGGAGCGAAATCTCAAGTGAAGCAGAGAGAGGAAGTGAGTTGCAGCACAAATCCCAGTTTCCAAAAGCAGGGAGAATGAAAAGCGATCTTCCCTCTCTTATTCTGATCTGGATTGCTACCATTACTATTACTTTTTTATAAAAATCACTTTCAAAAGCACAGAATAATCTAACGGACAAGAGAAATGTGGGTTTCTGCTGTGTTGTGCAATTCTGAATAGGTCTGCTTTATTGCTTTAGGATTAAAAAGGAGAAATTTCTTTGCTTACCAAACTCAGGTGAGTCTTGGTATTTTTTTGCATTATTTGTCATAGTTGAAGTAAGTTGTTTTAGCTTGTCTTTCCAGTTTAAATATGAGACAACAATCCTAACCCATTTTTACACTTGCAGCTTGTTGCTGCACCCTGTAATAAACAGCATTCAATCTTGATATGAAATCTCAGTTATTTATTTAAATGCCTTCGTTTTCTTAGTGTAATGAATCCTTAATGCTAAAGTTCAATTATTACTACAGCCTGCACAGTAGTGACACTAAAAAATCCTTTATATTAATATATTAATCCTTTATATAATCCATTATATGCTTTTCAATAATGCTCTACAGCATTCAGAACTGTTTCCAGCAGTATTGCCAATTGAAATTGTGTCACAGAATTGTCAATATTATTATTATTATTATTATTATTATTATGCATCCATATTCCAACTGCCTCTCCTGGTCAGGGTTATGGTATTATTAATTATTTGGATACTGAGTATTACAGTGACATTTTCAGTACAGGGGTTAAGGGCCTTGCTGAAGGGCCCAATAGTTAAATCACTGTTCTGACCCAAGCACCTATTATTTGTTACAGTAAGAACATCAGCAATAACAGTAAATAATGAAATAATAATTATTATTACCGTTTAGTTGGAAATCTGCGAAATTGATATATTACAACAATTGGTAACAGAGTGACTAATTCATTCAAATGTCTTTTTGTATAAGGAAGTGGAATTGTGGTGTGAGTCACTTTTAATAAATGTCAATAAATCATACCATATATAACGTAATTGTAATTGTACAATTGTTGTTAATGTACAAAAGCTATTTTAAATGTTGAAATGCATTGTTGGTCACTGAATGAATTGCAGTTAATTTGTGAAGATGAGATATGAGTTTACTGTAGTACATGGAAAATACATTTTTTTCTTGTAGATCCTGAAAAGTATGTTGCCATGGGAACTAAAGGTTTCAGCTGGAACCTCTTTGGTTCAATGCAGTCTTCTGGTCAAAACCCATCCGTGAGTGGCCGCAAAGGAAAGGGCCACACTGCTCGAGGTTCCAGTCCCAAAAGTGACACTGCGGTGCGGGAGCGTGACCTGGAAGAAGAACGGAGGAGGCAAAGAGAAATAGAGAGAAGCAAAGAATGGAGGAGGGAGCGAGAGAGAGCGGCGGTACAAGGTCATAGGCAAAGGGAGAAGGAATGGGTGGCAGCAGCACCGGAGAGAGAGGGAATATACTTCGAGTCAGAGAAGGAAGTACGGAGACTAAACAAGAGGCTTGCTGGTGAGCGGCCTGCGAAGGAGAGATCCAGGGAAGGGGGCACGTTTCATCAAATGCCGGAAACAAGCAGGGAGCGGGTGGAGAGGCTCCTAAAGAGTATGTGCAGAGAAGACGACGGACGAACGAAAGCGCTTGAGAGACAACGAGGAAGAGAAAGGGAAGAACTCAGCGAGAGAGAGAGAAGACCGGGCCGTCCGAGAGGTGATCCGAGAGACATTCAGTGGTTTAGAGACGTGGAGAGACTGCCCGATTTGAGAGGAGAGAGAGAATACTGCAAGAATGGCGGAGGAGCGAGAGATAAAGACGTACGACTAGAGAAACGTGAAGTACGGAGGGAACCGAGTCCTAGGTACGGACAAAGAGAAGTGGGGGAGGAAAAGGAGTTACAGGGTGAAAGAGTGAGGGGTAAAGACAGAGAAAGAGAAGGCGGAAGAAGCAACCAGTATGAGAGAAGCAGGGCACACCGGGCAGCCGAGAGACAGAGGATGTATGAGACAGAAGCCGAGATGAAGAGACAGAGACAGAGAGTGACAAAGAGTGATGGAGATGGCGAGGGAGACATTCGACAGGGAAGGGAGAGAGACCCTCAGCAGGGACTCCCGCAGAAACATAGTAGGAGTGAGGGAGACGGTGCGGAGAGGGTACGAGAAAGGTACATGGATGGCTGGAGGTACAGAGAGCAGGACATGGAGAGAGGCAAGGATGAAGACAAGGTGAAAGGAAGATACAGAGCGATAGAGGGAAGGAGAGAAAATGACAGATATAGAGACAGATTTATGGAAATGGGCATGGAGAGATATGAAGGCAGAGAGAGATGCAGAGGACCAGAGGCAGGAAGAGAAGGAACACAGTCACGGGGTGTGGGGAACAGAGATAAATATGGGGAGAAAGCTGGAGATCGTATGAAATACTCCCGAGAGGAATGGGAGAAACATCGCAGTCGAGGTAAGGAAAGACGCCCGGAAAAGCAGAGAGACCTGGAAAGTAAACATATAGATGAGCATTGGACAGGCAGTAGAAGTAGAGCACAGGGATCTGGCGGTGATGTGGAGCCCAGGAGAAAGGAGGTCGAGAGAAAGGAGGGACAAGATAATAGGCTCAGGCCGAGCAGGATGTGGACAGACACGCAGAAAGAGGGCCCGCAGCTCACAGAGAGAGAGGCAGTTAGCGAAGAGGATACACAAATGCCCATGAGTGAAAGGGGAGTTACTGGAGAAGATGAGAGGGTGTCAGAGTGGGATGGGAATGAGGGGAATGGTCAAGGAGCTGAAAGACAAGCAGAGCGAGATAGAGAGGATGAGGGTGAAGGTGACAAAGGGTTGGGGAGGGAGACGTGCTGTGATGGGGATTTGGAATCTGAGAACGGTGCACAGGGTAAGAAGCGAGGAGACAGAAACCGAAGCTGGGAGACGGAGGATGTGGCGGGCAGCGTAGAGGAAGGTGGGAGCGAGGTGGGGAATGCCAGTGAGGAATGCAGTTCCTCTGAGAACGGAGCAGAAAGTGAAACATGGGAGGGACAAGAGGGGAGGATTGAGGATGGCTGGGCAGCAGTCTCTCGTGGGGCAGAGGAGGAGCACAAGGAGACCTTCAAGGGTGGCAAAGAATTTTTGGAATGTGCAGCTACGTCTGATGAAGACTTGCAGTCTTCAGAATTTAATCGTGCCGAAGAGATGGAGAAGGGTGGAGAGCAGCAACAAGAAGATGATGGAGACAGAACTTTGGGAGGAGAAGAGGAGAGTGCTAAGGAGCTGATAGACATGGGAGAGGATCTAGATGTGAAGGGAGAAATAAAGGGTGAAGCGCGAGACAGCAAAGCACTGGAAGGAAAGAAGGTTGGTGATGATGATGGAGATGGAAACGGTGATGATGGAGATGGTGGTGATGATGATGGAGATGGAAACGGTGATGATGGAGATGGTGGTGATGATGATGGAGATGGAAACAGTGATGATGGAGATGGTGGTGATGATGATGGAGATGATAATGATGATGGAGATGATGGTGATGATGATGGAGATGATGGTGATGCTCATGGAGATGATGGTGATGCTCATGGAGATGATGGTGATGATCATGGAGATGACGATTATGGAAATGCTGACGACAAAAAAGTTACAGTGTTCTTTGTAGTTGGACAGACATTGCGTATAAATAAGGAACTTCAACAAACAGAAGAATTAAATAGCAATCTAGGGCCTCACACTGGCAGCATCCCTCCCTCGGCTGACGGTGAGAATGTCATTGGCAGGGAGGAAGAAATGGAAAGAGACACTGAAAAATTTGACTTTGAGACCAGTCTGGATATATCATGTGTCTCCAAAAAAGCACATGATGACGGAGCCTCTGAAATCCCTCTAGAGTCAAAGAATAGTAAATATAGTGATGAGTATTTAAATGAGGATGGAGGTCAGGAATACTCTGAAAATGACAGGATTGTTATGTCTGAGGAAAATGAATCGGGGACGGAAAATACTTCTGGAAGCTCCAACGAGGCAAAGAGACACACTGAGCCTTGTTTAGAGCTAACATCAGAATCTGGCGATGGAGGGGAGAACGAGAGCATGTTTACAGCTAACCGGAAGCCAGACAAAGAACCCTGTTCAGAACATGAATCAGATGACCAAAGGCAGACGGAACCCATTTCCCAAACAACTGATGAATCGACCAGCGGGAACAATATAGAACAATGTAAGGAAGAGGCTACCCCCTATTTGAAGAGTTCAGTGGACATTACGACTGAAATTCCTGGCACATCTGAAGATGGCCACACTGAAAAACGGGAAGAATGTCTAGAAATGGACACACAGGATATCTCAGACCCGATTACAAATTGTGACAATGATAAAGACACAGAGAAATATGTACAGATAAAGACACGTACACACAGTGACATGCTGACAGCCAATGAAAAAGAGGAGATGAAGAATTCTGAATTGAGCACAGATGTTGCCATGGTATCAGACCCAAACATTGTTGTTGTTGTAAGCGTAGAAGGAGAGAATACGCAGGGTGGTGCAGATACAGGCATCCAGGTGACTGCAGAAGATGAAAGATGTGAAGATAGCGAGACAGACCAAACTTGTGACTCGCCGATCACAAAACGGCCGCTTTCCAAGTCCGATAGCTGCCCCAGTCCTGTACGCAGCCCTGACAAGGCCCCGACGTCGGCTGCTGAGGGAGATGCTGCTGAGAAAGACAGCGAGCTGCAGGATGAAGCCATGAAAGACTATTTTCAACATCAGGCATATAAAGTTATACAGTCAAAGAGAAGAACCTACCTGAAGGCAACGGACAGAAGTAAAGACGGGGAGGATGGGGCAGGACGAGTTCGCAGCTCAAGAGTGTTTGACTTATCAGGTGAGAGACACGCAATGAATCAGTCTCAGATCTGTTTAGCCGGTCAAGGGTCAAAGGTCAGCTGCCACAGATGGGTAAAGGAATGGTAGGGTGTTTTTTTTTGTTTTTTTTTTTTTTTTTTGTTTATGGGCACTTTGGTTTATGCATTTGCTGTTTAATTAACTAGTTTTCTGGGACACCTGAACTCTCCCTCCATGTATCAGGAGCATTTATTCAGTCTGTAAACAGACACATAGCAACTGTGAAAACATTGCAAGTGGACATTGTAAGTGGACATCAAATAGTGCCATTTTTATTCCATTGTTTCTTTCCAGAAGATGAAGACAAGCTGAGTCTCAGCTGTGGGGAAGCGGAGCTAAGGTGACGTGACACATGCGACTCGCTGTACGCACAGCCAGTCCCAAGCACTTCTGAATTACATTTTATTTGACGTGACTGTCAGCCTGCATTAAAATCAGTTATTTTTGAATAAGTATGCGGGATGAGTGATACAGGGACATTAAGCACGATAGCAAAATTATCTAAACAACACCGAAAAATACTTGAAAATAAATTGAGAATGCAAATCATTTGGGATTCAAATTATATTGTATAACACGGAAGGATATTTAACTTCTAGTGATTAACAAAACAACAGTAGTGTACCACTGCAGGATTAGGCTTCACATCGTTGTCAATTTATTCTTGTGAAAAACTGAGAAATGATACTTGCAAGCTCACTTTAAATATTCATATCCTTTCCTCCTGAAGAGCAATATCAGATTCCATTAGAAGACCGAAGAAGAAGAACTCCAAATTTTTTAGTGAGTAGTTCTTGACAACTTTTCCATCCAAATCATTTAAACCTTTTGGCCCTGATGGAGGAGCTTTTCCATAAATTACTTGGGGTGGCACATTGACTCAGTGGTTACTGCTGAGCCATCTTGTTGATCTAGGCACAAGTCACTCTAGGACCGTAGCCTCTGAGATGAGAAATCTGCACATTTATCTGATTTTAGCTGGAGGTTCTCTATTGCCGTTGACTCAGTAACACCCCATTTGTTTCATTTTCTTGCTACTTTCATGTTTTATTTGTGTAATTCTGCATTAATTGGTATAGCTTGTCACTGGATGATAATATGTGTCTGATTTGCAGCATCTTTTTGGATTCTTACAATGACAAATAATTACTAAACAGGTTCTGTAGAATGTGCTAAAACCTTCAAATAGGCATTAAGTTACAACACACAAATAAGCCCCCTAGAATAGGGCGCTGGCCACAGGTGTGTATATAACAGCAGCCTTTCTCCATTCTCCTGCCTCAGCCTCCCAGCTCTACCAGGAGTACAGTGAGGTGGCTCAGAACCAGGAGATCCTCCTGCAGTCCTGCTCGGACGCCACTTCCCCCACCCTGCCGGCCGCAGCGTCCCCGCTTCCCCGGCGGCCCCTGCCCCCTCTCCCTTCCATCCCCAACCCTAACATGCTCTTCCAGTCTAACACCCTTCCCAACACCAGCACGCGCTCTCTCCCACTGCTGCTGCCTCCCCGCCCCTCCTCCCCACGCTTCTCCGCCTCCTTCTCCCAGTCCCCCGTCCTCTGGCAGGAGCTGCCCGGAGTCAGGAATAGCGGTGAACTCAGTGACGTGAGTGAGGAGGCACGCCGTCTACAGGAGGTGAGCTCGGCCGTCCCTTCCAGACCGGGATTCAGTATCTAGCAAAAACGATGGCCTGCTTTCCGGCGGCCGTACTGTTCATCATCACCTTTGCCTTCATTGAAGTACCACTTTGCAGGTGCGCTTTGAGGTCGTGACCTCTGAGGCCTCCTACTGCCGGAGTTTAGATATTGCAGTCGACCACTTTGTCAAGTCAAAGCAGCTGGCAGCGTTGTTGTCAGCACAGGACAAGAACTGGCTATTTTCCCGACTCGGGGATGTCAGAGCTCTCAGTCACAGGTAGGCAACCATTTCCCATTAACACGTATATATAAGTGTTAGTTACATGCTTTATTATAATATCACCCTGCTCCTTATGTAACCTCAGCTTGAAGACGTAAAGTTATAATAATCAGTGTTTCTAAATTCCCCGTAATGGGTAGTTGTGTATGTGAGTTTCTGCCTGGTGATGGACTCTTGGGACGTTTGTACCCTTTTCATCCATTTTCAGTTTCCTGTCCAGACTGGAGGAGCGGGTAGAGGAGGACGTGATGCACTTTACCGTGTGTGACATCATCATCCGCTACTGCCCTCGATTCCGATTGGTCTATGTGCCATATCTCACCAACCAATCGTACCAGGACAAGACTTACCAAAGACTTATGTAAGCTTGGTTATGCTTTTCTCCCTAATGGCTTCTATTTGTGTATCTTTGTCTAAATATTCTGCTGTAGGTGTTTTTTTTACTTTTTTGCATTAAAGGTGGTACTTTGGTGGTGGTACATCATGTTTCCCATCAGAATTATTCCTATCCTGTACTTCCTGTCTACATCTCATACTACAGACTGCCTCACATATATTTTGTGCAGGATCATAATTTATATTCATTTATCTATGTCTTTTTTTTATAATTTATTGTATTTGCATTTTTATTTTGCACCTGGTAAGATGCTAATTATATTTCATTGGCTCTGTACCTATATTCAACAGAATGACAATAAAGTCTAGTCTAATTTATTATGAAGTTTCTCTTTGTTTCTGTGATTGTTTTAAATTTAGGGCCAAATAAATTGTGTAATAGCCATCTCACATGTTCAGTGTTTTCATGCAGTTCAGTCAGCATCATGCATGAACCCTCTTGCCACTTCAGGGAGGAATGTCCCGGATTCCGGCGTCTTGTGGAGGCCCTGGAGCGCAGTCCGGTGTGCCAGCGGCTGCCTCTACGCTCCTTCCTCGTCCTGCCCTTCCAGAGAATCACGCGACTTAAGCTCCTCGTGCAGGTCCCTGTCACTGCTCACGTCGCTAGTGCCTCTATTGGCAATAATGCCCCAGGAAAGCTGTGTTTCATTGCTCCAACCGTCACTATTTTCTTACCTTGTGCAGAACATCGTCAAGAGATCAGCCTCAGACACCAAGGAGGAGGTACAGGCCATCAAAGCGCTGAAGCTGCTGGAGAAGGTATGTCTTCCGTCCGCTTGTCTCCTCCTTGTTGGCGCTTTGCTCCAGTGTCCACTGAGGTTATTCGCTCCCATCTTTTTCCAGCTCATAAAGGAAAGCAATGACAGCATTACTCAGATGAAGAGTATCGAATCATTAGTCTCACTAAGCTCCAAGGTGGACTTTGGATGCAAGGTAAATATCATTGTGTGACAACGGTTTTAACAATTGTTGGGTAGCTGTTCGTCCCTGTGGTTTGTTAAAATACCAGCAAAATCCTTAAATCCTTACTATATAAGCAGGGATGATGATTTCATTATAGTAGACACCATCTCTAGCCAGCAGGCCTGACTGGGGATAAGTGGTTAAGAGATGGATGGATCGTTTGTGGCACGTACTGAAAGGATCTTTTTCTTCTCAGACGCTGCCTCTGGTCAGTCAGTCCCGGCGGCTGATCCGGGAGGGCTCTGTATCAGAAATGCGAGACTTTGCCCTGAAAGAGTCGGAGCGGACTGTCTACCTGCACCTTTTCAATGACTACCTACTGCTGTCCCTCCAGAAAGAGTGAGTGTGTCAGCAAGCCTCTGTGTACACAGCTGGATCCAGAGGAGACATTTTTACATATTGAGATCCCTTATTACCAAAGGAGAGTGCAGCCCATGTGGCTGTTGGTTTAGTGTTCAGGATGTGGGTTGTGTGTAGCTCGGAAATTTAGGACTCTCTGCCGGTGATCAGAAAGTTTCTTGTTCAGATCCCCTGGCTGTAAGAGTGAGAAAGTCAGTGAACCCTGCCTGAAGGGGATAAAAGCAGAATTAACACTTTACTTGAGGGTGCACAGATAATGTACATGCTTACTTAAAGTATTTATTAGCCAGAAACTTAGTGTTTGTTACATACTGATCTGCGTCTCTGTCTCCAGGGCTGTTATAGTTATTGAACGACTTATTGTGCAACTCTGGTCACCATATTAGCCTCTGCTCTCCTGGTTTTTAGAAGCAGCAGGTTCTCGGTGATTGACTACGCTCCCACGGTGAAAATTCGTGTGGAGAATTGCCGCGTCAAGCTACACTCCCTGCAGAAGAACGTGTTCCGCCTCCACCTGACGCCCCAGAGGGCCTTGCTGCTTCGCGCCGACACACAGTAGGAGAGCCGCACCCCGCTGGCACTTGCGCGCGGGACCAGCACAGAGCCTCATCCATACCTCGGCCTTCTCTGACCAGTGTCAGACGAACACAGAAAAAAATTCATCATAAAATGTTTTATGAATATACATTAACTATGCGTAGTTATTTGCTGCGATGTACTATAGTGTTGTAGTAAACCTGCACCCAAAGAGTCAAACTCATTAACATTTACTCACTACAGGTGTTGTGATTGTCTCATATTTGGGGTTTAAGGAGAGTCTATAAAGTATGTGTTATAATGAAGAAAGAATTACATGTTAATAATATATAGGATGGTTCTACAACTTTGGCAATAAGATTTTACACATTGACCTTGATCTTCTCACTCTTTTAGCAGCGACAAACTTCGCTGGATGTCAGCTCTTTCACAACCTCATCCCGACATAGATTTCACCATGGCACAAGGTACCTTTCTGTGTTATTGGTTGAATCAATGCATTGTGTTCACTTTTTTTTACTGTATTTACTGTAACCCACAGACCTTACCCAGGTTCAGTGTGTCAAAGCTTTCGTTGCTCAGCAACCAGATGAAATATCTTTGGAAAAAGCTGACGTCCTACTGGTTCACCAGCAGAGCAGTGACGGTAAGAAAGCCCAGTGCTCTTTACATAAGATGCAGATTTCACCAAAATGCTGCTTTGACACACTTTAATACATGCCTTCATACATAGTGGTAATACATGCAGATATATTCATTGCTTCACTGTCTATGTCTTCCTTGCTCTCAGGCTGGGTTGAGGGGACGAGGCTTTCAGACAGACAAAGAGGATGGGCCCCAGGTGCCCATTTGGAGCCCATTGTTAACACGAGGGCCAGACACCGCAACCTCCTGGACACACAGAAGATTAAAACCGCTACTGCGACTCACTAAGCAAGTGCTGAATATGTGCAGCAGTCATATAATTAACCAGCCTGTCTGCTAAGATATGCTAAAGATATGTAGTGAGAACCCATTGTATCCTTAAGTGTCAGTATCTAGGGAATATGCACATTAATTACAGCTATGTGTGTCTAACGGGTAAATATATATTTTTTACTTTTGAATTAAGTGATATTGGGGGACCCACTGGATAGTAACGGCAATAAAGTTTCTTTTATTTTTTTTGGATGCCAAAAGTATAATAGCCAAATAGAATTTGAGGAACATGTGTTAATTATAATGTGCTAATTATAGGCTAATGATTTTCAGAAGGTCTATAAATTTAGGCTTGCTCTTCATACTGTTTGGCTTCTGTTTGCCCATGCCACTGCATTACTATAGTAATGTGTTTTCTGTACAAACCATGTATATATGTATATATCACTGCCAAGATGAACAATGAAAGTATTATGTATATATAACAATGCAGAGCAGCAGTGAGCTCACTTCTTAGGATGGGGATGCTTGGGATATTTCCACAGACCATTTAATGAAAAATGTGTATTATGGTGAATTAGTGAGATGTGTATGATATTTACTGCTGTTAATTACTCAGGAGTCTGTATAATTTTCAAAAGATAAACTTAATTAAAAACTTAATTACTGCAGATGGCCATGCAATGAAATTTTTTGTGTTCTAATGTGTATATTAGTAAGGCAAATGTAAATAGATTAAGTATATCTATATAGATAAAGGTTTAATTGTGGAAAATTGTATCTTGCTACCATTAAAACTGGTTGACTAGTGACTTTTTCATGATCTGTGTAATAAAATGTTGTATCATGTAATTACAGGCCAATGGATGGAAGGAAAAAGGTAGAAAACAATCCTGACACCTCATGCCCAAGTCAGGAAGTAGTTTGGGATGTTAATCAAATTACCTTGGATTTGCAAGGAAAAGTTATGTTAAGATTTAGAATAAAATTATCAGTATTCTTTGTCATTTGTAGCCAATATATATTTTTCACTTACTGCTTCATATAGCTTTTTGTTGGATTTTGAAAAGGTTTTATTATTTTAGTATTAACATATTACATCCAGTGGCATTTTTGTTTTTCTATAGGGTTAAAAAAATTGGAATTTCTGAATGACTGTGTGGAAATAGCGCTTTTCATTCTGAATTTCATTGGGTTTGCCCAGGTACATGGGTGTCCTGACCCAGCTAGGTCGGCATCCAATAAACTGGTCCTCGGGGCCCCAGACAGTCCACATTTATGCTCCTTCCCTGCTCCCAGCACATCTGAACTAAACAATCAGGAGCACTGAATGCCTAGCACAGGTGTGTCATTTGATGTCTTCAAACTGCCCATAGTACATGGCTGCGTGTGTGTGTGTGTGTGTGTGTGTGTGTGTGTATGTGTGTGCATTGGTGTGCCTTGCGATTGACCAGCATCCCATCCAGGGTGTCCCTCGCCTAGCCTGCACTTCAATTCAACTTGCATTCAGTCCCGATTAACAATATTTTTATTGTCTAATGTTTTTATCACTCACTTCTCTCTCATATCTAATTGTCGTTGGACTGGCACTATTATTGTGTGGCTAATGTCTTATGTTTGTATAGTTTTACTTAATATTCGTAAATATTGTAGAGCACTTTGGTGAACTTCACGGAGCCACACTCTGCCCCCACTATATTAAGAAAGTAATTACAATCCTGTGCAATGGAAGGCTATATATAATAATAAAATAATAACTTATGCAAAAAACACTTGTTATCATGGTGGCAAGAAAATGACCTTAACAAATGGATAAGAACATAAGAACTATACAAACGAGAGGAGGCCATTCGGCCCATCAAGCTCACTTGGGGAGAACTTAACTAATAG
>JAODKM010000126.1:20647255-20678083 GCA_026780845.1 Petrocephalus sullivani
ACCAGACAGTCTCCTTGGGGGCCGGACCCCCAAGAAGAAAATCAAATAAAAATCTAATTTTGGCTTAACATTAGGGCCATGCTGACTCCTGTCTGCACCAACAATGGGCAACATCAGAACATCGTGGACTATGGGGTAATGGAAGAAGGTAGCCTCTTCTGATGAGTCATGGCAGGGTGCGTATGCGGTTACTGGGGGAAGAAATGGGGCCAGAATGCACTATGGCATGAACATTGTTGCAGACCAAATACACCCTATCATGGCTACAGTATTGCCCAATGGCAGGGGCCTTTTCAACAGGATAATGTGCACTGCAAACTTTGTTCAGGAATGATTTGAGGAACATGAAAAAGAGTTCAAGGTATTGACTTGGCCTCCAAATTCCTCAGATGTCTGATCAAGGCTCTGTGGGATGTGCTGGACAAACAAGTCAGATCCATGGAGGCTCCACCTCGCAACTTACAGGACTTAAAGCAGGGGTGGGCAATCCTATCCGCAAAGGGCCGGTGTGTATGCAGGTTTTCGGAATAACCTAAAGGTCAGCTGTTCAAACCCAGGTGTGAGGACTCTTCAGCCAATTAGTCCTCTAATTAGTGATCTAATTAAGGAGTTGCAGCAAAAACCAGCATACACAGCAGCCTTTTGCGGATAAGATTGCCCACCCCTGACTTAAAGAATCTGCTGCTATTGTCTTGGTGCCAGATACCACAGGACGCCTTCAGACGTCTTGTGGAGTCTACGCCTCAACGAGTCAGAGCAACGTAGCGGCACGAGAGGGACCTCCACTATATCAGACAGGTGGTTTTAATGTTATGCCCGATCGGTGTGTAGAACAAGTTACAAGCTCCTACAGATGTGCTGAAAAACACAGCCATGTTGTCAATATTGTTATCCGTCCAGTATTGTGGCTAAGGTTTACAAGAGCTTGAAGGAACTTGAAGTCAGATGGAGACCCCAGCTTGCCAGAGGCCAGTTTGCCAGATAGTGGGGGAATTCAATGTCAAAGGTCAAATAGACATTTTGGAATGGTTAGTGGGAGATGATCAATGAAATATGCCTCCTCTAATTTGGATATGAGTTTATTCCAGAAACCAGTAACTTCTGTGACTGTCCATTTGGGCAACCCTGGTATATAGGCCATATAATGTTTGGTTTGGGGAAGAAAGACTGTGGACGCAGTGGACAAGGCACAATTTACGTTATAATAATCTGACAGGTTCTTTAACACAGCTTGCTTATGTAGCCTGTCTGGGAGGACATGAAGTTACACTGTCTTAATATCAAACACTCAAGGCTAGATATTAAGGTGCTGGCCAAATAATTTGCTGATTAAACAAAGCAGAGGCCTTATCTTCTGTTTAGTCGCTACATGGTCTCTTCAAGGCTAAATGTTTTGCTTGTCCTGTTGGAGGTTTGTGTCATTCACAAACCTGCTTTCATACTCACCAGCGTGAAAGGTACTTGTGGACAAAGACACTGTAATAAACTAATCTACAGTATGTCTAAGTGTCTAAATATATTAATTGCCAAGCATTTAGGTCGACTCTGGGTGGGGGTTAGCCAGTTCATGACAGGGCAGACACACAAAATCACATATCACGGGCAATTTAGAGTCGCTAATAACATAACTCCAAGAGGAAACTCACACAACAGGGAAAGATCGTGCAAATCTCACACAAGCACAGCAGGAGTGGAATTCACAATCCCAGGTGTAGGACATGCTATCCAGAGTCGATATACCACCCTTAGCACCAAACACAAGTAAGAAATAATACTATGGAGAAAATAGAGTAAATATTAAAATATTTAATAAATAAATAATTGAAAGACCCTCGTTGTTGCTAAGAGACTGCGCAAAGACCGCTGGGGTCCACCCCTTCCTTCTCAATGACTTTAATTTCAGCACCCGACGCCATGTTCTCCTGAAAAAAAGGAAGTGTTCCTTGGGGAAAAACATACGTATTCAATACACTGGATTTCAAACCGTGCTTGTCGCTACTGTTGCAATAGTGGGTGAAAATATCTTTATATAATGTATATCAAATTTTGCCGGAATTTTTTGATTCAAGAGAAAAACGCTAAAGGGTCAGATGAATCAAAGGAGTATGAAGGTACGGTACTTTGCAAAAGAGCTATTTTTATACGGGGGTAGACATTTGATAGTGAATAAACATTCTGAGACATTTATTGATATTCATCGTTTTAGATTTATTTGCATATAGGTACATTAATAGTCTTATTGGAAGTTCAGAAAAGAAACACATCGAATGTATTTTGACGACGTTTTCTCCCTGATTGCAGAGCTTCAGAGAGGAATTCGTGTTTACCGAGCGATGTCCATCATCCTGTTCATTATCACCGTGATCCTCACTGCCGCTGTCATCGCCCTGTGTGCTCGGAGTCTGTATCTTCATAATATACACCTAATATACATGGAGGATTCCCTTTTTTTGGTTTTGTGAATTTTGTATTCTCTATCTGCCCCTCTCTCTCTCTCTTTAAAGTTCAGATAAGCAACACTTGCCGTACGGAGGAGATTCAGGAGAAGGTCCCAGCCGACGTCTGCAGTGTGCAGCTTTGCAAAGACTTACATCCAGCATTTGTCTCGGAAAAGAAAGGTGCGTTTGTTCTTAGTGATATCCGTAATTAAGCAAGTGCGCCGAATAGTATTATAATGTTACTGTGTTTCTGCATTAATGTTATAGTCAAATATATTGCTGCTACTGTCCCGCCAGCTCTAGGTTTCCGCTGCTGTTCCGTCTATTTGGTAGCAGATAGACAGTATTTATTAAAGAAACCGATAGATTTGATATTCATGTTGTAAATACGGTGTGCGGGGTGTTATCTTATATTAGATAAGTCATAACATTTCAAAGCATCTTTCTCCTCTTCTGTGATTTCTAGTGTTTTTAAATGTACATTATAGTAATTATATTTTAATAATCCATTAATGTACATTACCGTTAGAAAGTTTGGAGCCGCTTACAAGCTTCCTTATTTCGAAAAGAAAAACGTTTTTTTTCTATGGAAATAACATCAGGTGAGTCAGAAATACAGTACAGACGTTGTTAATATAATGTAATATAAATTGTTGTAAATGTAGAGCAACCATCAGTCCTGTGTTTCAGTGGCATGTTGTGTTTTTAAAAGGCAAATTTGATTATTAGAAATCCCTATTGAAATACTGTTAGCTCAGCTGAAAATTATTGTGCTGGTTAAAGAAGCAAGACAACTGGTCTTCTATAGATTAGTTGAGTATCTGGAGCGTCTGCAGTTGTGGGTTTGATTGAAAATGTTAAATAGCCAGAAACAAAGAACCTTCTTATGAAACTCATCAGTCTTTTCTTGCTCTGTTCTATAGGAGATTTCTAAGTGACCCCAAACTTAGAAATGGTCGTGTTTCTAGCATTTTTCACACCTGAAATGTAGCTGAAAATGCTTCACATATGGAATTAAAATAAGAAGCAAGAATGTTAATAACTGTGTATTTCAGGTACAGATGCTGGGTGCCACCGCTGTGGCCAAGGCTGGCTGCAGTTCCAGAGCTGGTGCTTTTTCCTCTCGAGCCAGCGGGAGAGCTGGAGCGGCGGCCGGGAGCAGTGCAGGAAGCGGGGCGCGGATCTGGCCGTCATCGACAACCAGGGAGTGCAGGTGCCCCCCCGTCGCGGCACACTGCGCTTTGCCAGATCACCAGAGAGGCCCGTGAAGGCTCCGTCTCAATTCTGAGATCCGGAGCTGCTCTCTTCCTCCTCACAGGCATTTCTTACTGAGAAGGGAAGCCTGGTGTACTGGATTGGGCTAAGCCGGTTTCCAGGCGGAGAATGGACCTGGGTAAACCAGACTGCGCTTGCAGACAGGTGAGAGTACACAGTGGCATGGTCATGAATTATTATTCCTAGCTGGGGTAAAAATTTCAGATTCAGCATTGACTATTACCTCCCTCTGGCGGTCTCCTCTCTCCTGTATCCACAACATTCTTTCTGTGATAACTGCCAAATAAATGATTTAAAAGATGGAGACATTTCAGGCAGCAATACTGTGCACCAGTATAAGAGAGTAAGTGTTGTCACTCTCCAGCAGTTACTGGGCCCCCGGAGGAGACAGCGGGAATTGCGGGTGCCTGATGGGGAAGCAGTCACCCAGAAGAGGCTGGGCTTCCTCGCCGTGTACACATTACACTGCCTACATCTGCCAGAAGGTGGCGTGAGGCCACTCTGTTCCTTTTCCGCACTATCTGAATTACCTGGCGGCTTTTAGCAAGAAGACTAAACAAGCCTTTTATCATGAGTTTACTGTAATGAGTTAATCATATTTACTTTTCAGATGTGTTCATTTCCTGCTCAAGCTACTAATGCAACATATATGTGCAATTATATATTTTTACTTTCTTGTTTTTTATCTAAATGCCATGATTTGGTAATATTGCACTACAGTAGATGCTGCCCTAGATCAGGGGTGCCTACTCTTATCCGCAAAGGGCACCCCTGCCCTAGATGGACAGGTTTAGCCAAAGACTTATCTCCTGCATCAGTGTGTATTGACCAATGCACTTTCATTGTATGTTAAAGTAAAACCAAATTGACTAACACACTGCTTGCATTTTTTTTTTAACTAAGATCACAACACTGTTTGCTCTGAATGATTTGATCTAACTTCTGCATCATTCCCCAAATGACATTAGACAGTTGCTCATATATTCATAATCCATTTTTATTTTTTGACAGACAGAAAAGTTAGACATGGTGACAATGTGTAAATAGTGCCAGTGAAGTAGGAGTGAAGAGATTTTTCAACACACTGTATTGTTATTATTCTTCATTTAAATCCAGGCGCACTGGTATAATGCATATATATGGAGAAGATATTTGCTTATATGTCACATAAAATTTCTTCAGTTCTGTGTCCAGTTCCTGCACATCACCCTAAATATTATACAGTGAATATTAATCTGTACATTGAAGCTATCGAAAGAATTCTGCTTGGTTTGATTATGATCTTTTTGGCTCTAAGGATGGGCTCTTTTGCATTTTGCTGGCCTCATAAGCTGCCTTGAGCGCATGCCATCCCCTCCGCCCTCCTCGCCGGCCTCCTCCACCCAGCAATGCTGGCTTGGGTTTGTCAACCGTGTCCCCCGCAGATGAGGCCTGCTGTTTGACATCTTTATTTTCTTTGCTCAAAAAGGTGCTGACGGTGCGACATATCTTCTGACTAATCTTCTCGTTACAGTCTTCCACTCTGGTGTGAGCACAGGCATGTTGTTGTTTTTTTAATGCTTCGAAAACGCAAATGACAGTGATGTTCAAAGCTCAACGCTGTCTATGGATTCACTCTGGATCAGGTGAGTGCTTACCTGAGATACCAGCAGTCGCCCATATTGTACTCAGCTGCACTCACTCCTATCCGAGGCCAGAGACGCCGGGGCAGTCTTCTTTCCAGCATTAATATGGTGGCAACCAACTAGAATGTGAGGATTACATATGAAACTAGCTGTGCAAACAACAACAATGTAATGAAATAGGCCCCAGATTGTCACCTATACAAAGTTCCTGGGAAATGTGAAAAAGATCCATGAAATACTTTTAGAGTTACTGTATTCACAAGATCAAGTGTCTTCTGCAGCCACTCATTCCATCCTTTGATGGCACCTAGAGCTGCTGCTTCAATTTTTTGCAGGGTTATCTATGGCCATGTGGCCACCCTTCTCTATGCTGCCACTAAGTGATTTTGTTTCAATTTTGTTGCAATTTGTATCAGTTCTAAAGCCTTTCCTATAGAAAGATGCTCCTGTGAAGTCTGAGAAAGATTCAACAAAGTTATTGCGGTAATGAGTGTCTGCAAGTACCGTTATCTTTGCTATCACTTTGTGGTGCTGGTTAATTTTGGTGCAGTTTTACCTGTTCCAGTTATTCCCCATACAGTATGTATATAATGATCTGACAAATCATTTTTAAGACGTTGCAGAGATAAGTGACGGTGGTAGCAGTAGACTGGTCCCAAAATTATGTGTTTTCTTAATTAGCAGACTTTTGTCCAAAGTGATGAACAAGTAAGACAAACAATGAGCCAGGCAGGATCAAGTGCAGCCACGCTAAGCTTCCAATGAATGCCTGGGTACAAGTGTGAGCATCTTTCAAACGAAGCAAGAACTTAACTAGAAAACCATTTAAAGACAAATCCAAAGACAAAATGCAACACTAAAATGTGTTGATGCTAGGCTGGAACACTTTTCTGACCAATCAGTAAGCAGGAACAGAACATCTTGGTTTATTAGTATTATAAAAGGGAATGGTGATACCTGGGTCCTCCAGAGCTCGTCTCTCTCCTGAGTCACCTTCCAGTGCGTATCGCCCATCATGGAGATCAGCAGGTTGATTATGAGAAGGGAGCAAACCAACGAAAAGACGACGTGCAGCACGTAGACGATTGGTGGGTTGGGCAGGCTGTTGTCGACTATGAGATCGACGAGGCCAATGGAGACCTCAAACTCAGAGAACATGGTAACACCGAAAGATTTAAAGGATGGGACTCTGGTTGGGTCTTGGGTCATGTATATCATCCACATAGCTGTGGAAGGGGAATAAAGGGATCAGGATAGACAGGACAGAGATGTGCATCACCAGCCAATCAGCTCACAAGGATATATGACATCCCTAATCGGTGAAAATGAATTGCAGCCACAAGTTCCCAGAGCAGCATTTTAACGATAACAAAAAAAAACTATTTTTAATAATTTTTAACTATAACTATAATTTTTAACTATTTTAATAATGTTGCTGAAAATCATTAGTAAATGGTTACTTTTCCAGAAATGACTTTTACTTACCGGTGGTACATGCAAGTAGTGTGACAGTTATCAGCCAAATAAACCTCACTACATCACCACACAAAATCTAAAAATTAGAAACAAACTTTAATACAAAAACCTTTTAAACCAGGGAGCATACTAATTTATATATACTACGATGGCTGAAAACAGTTACCTTTTGCACCATGATCATGTATGGTCCAAGCATCTGAAATCCACGGGCGAAATACATGATGTTACACCAGCCCAAGATCAAACTGAGCGACATGACATTGTCCTCCCCTGGCAGTTCTGCGATTCGAAGTATGCATATGAGCAGCACTAGGCAACTATAGCTGATCCTGAGAGAGGGGTTAAGAAAAGAAACTCTATAGCGTGAGACCGCACTACAACAATGCAAACATAAACACTTGAATAATAATACTATACTATAGTATACTAATATACACTAATATACTATAATACAATACTTAACACTCTGTTACAGCACTACTATTGTATTACTATTTTTTACTACGTCTGTTATACAACTGTCTATTGCAGAATGTTGTGTGTATGAAAATGTAATGTCCGTATATGTCTGCACTTGTTGCCAATGCAATTTCATTGTAATAAGTAGCATCCATGCTCCAGTACAATGACAAAAGGCTATTCTATTCTATAACAAACAACTGTTATTCTCTATTCTCATAGAACTTTACAGTACTGTGCAAAAGGAAAATTGTTATTTTTTGTGTATGATATTACGTTTGCCAAAGTGTATTAGTTTATCCATTTCAAAATTTCTCCTGAAGTCACCCCAGTTTTTGTAGTAACCATTCCAAATACCCATGTTTGGCAACCCAAATCCTCATCAATATGGGCGTTGTTGGGCCTGGCACCCGGAGCTACAGCTCTGGACCTTTTATTAATAGCCTCTGATGTCCTGAAGTTACAATAACAGTAATAATAATAACAATAACAACAACAAAATAGTAATAATAACCCCATCATTCTTACTTTAGAGCCCACAAAAATATGATATAATACATCATAAATGCAAGCAGTAGCATACATTTTTGGTGCTCCGGCAGCAGATCTGTTTGCCGCTCCTCGGCGTGCGTGCATGTCGTGTGAGTGTGCGGGAAAGTGAGAGCACTGGGTAATGGGCTTTCATTATTGGCATCTGGTGGTAGCTACTCTGCTTTACGTGAAAAATGTTCTTTACAAAAGAATTATGGATATAAGAAGACTTTTTTAAAAGAAAAAGAAAGTCGATGAGGCACAGGAGTGGCTTGATGACGTGCTGGAGGAGTTATCTCCTGTCGCCATAGAAGCTTCATCTGCATGCTTGGGCTGGGGAAGAAGAGGGCTCGCTGGCTTGCTAGCTAGTGTAGCTCAGTGGATCTCAAATGCTTTTGAAACAAAACTCACCATTTATGACAATTATTTCCACACCTTTACATAAGACAAATTCCAAACCACACCTAGAGATGCCACAGTTTGAGAATCACTAGTCTAGCTGGATAGAATAATACATTAAAACAAGATACATTTTCTACCCAAAGTTTCTTATTATTCGGAAAAAGTCAGCATCGTGACTGAGATGTCTGTTCAAATCAATTCATATAATTGTGGATGTCCACAAGATATAAATGGCCATTCTGTTTGAATCACTTTGATTTCACCAACTAGTCATCTAATTTAGTACAACCTAGCGCATAACTGGCAGCGGGCTCAGAGCTTAAAATTGTGCAATTATCAGGTGAAAATCTAGAGATGTCTTTGCTGGCCGAAGCCCCCAGTGATTCAAGCCCCCAACAACGCCCCATGCGCATCCAGTCATTTAACTTATTAATTTAATTCATTTAAGATAGAGGTGAAATTTTATGAATACATGGAATGGCACCCCCTGACGAGAGGTTTTGGAACTGAAGCAGTGTTCATCTAATCATTCTACAAGATGTCAGTAACTTTGGAGAACAGAAGAAATTCTAGTTATATCTTTATATACTACTTTATATTGTATTACAGTTCATTTGCATATACTCCAATGTTAAACTGTGTTCATTTTAAGAGCATATATTCTGAGAAATTATAGATTTTCTTTGACTGCCAAAGACTTTCTCATGGTGTCATTGGTCAGCTATACATATAATAATAAATATTCCAACCAGAAATGTTCCTCTAGGGAAAATTTTATACAGAGTACTTACAGAGTGACATGGAAGGGACCTCCTAGTACTGACTGACCAAAATATTGCTTGGGTCCAATTCTCATTATATCTGGAATCTAAGATGAATGTAAAGAGAATGTTTTTTTTTATGTTTATCACAACAGGGTCATCATGGATAGCATGTTATTAACTAGAGAACAAGACTTGCAGTTACCTCCAGTGCCAGTATAATAAAAGCACCCAGGACACTGATCATCTCTCCCACTAATCGTAAGTGGTCATCATATGTTATGTAGCTCTCCTGTCAATGAGAAGAAATGGAATAAAGGACAGAGTGAAGTGATGCCCAGCCAAATTGCTGAAATTATAAATGCAAAAAGTTGACATTTTCATACGTCCATGGTCCTTGGGATATAGATAGTGCCGTCGTCATGTGTCAGGGTGTAATTCTCTGGGACTGGCTTCAGTGGGCGGAAGACACAGCAGAGTGTGAAGATCACCATATACAGATGGTACAGCAGCGCCAAAAACCTGTGTCACAAACCAACAGAAGCAATAAATAATAAATGTAATAATGAACGTGATGTAATAAAATGATCAGAACACAAAATCATTATGGAGTCACCATGGTGTTGACAATACGATTATTTGAGGTAAGAAGACTGCAATATAAAATGTCTTAGCGGGTGAAACACCTTTGACACTCATTGTTCATGAGACATTATCATTCACATCATAATACTAAAGAAAACAAAAGATGGCTACCTAAAATAATGTTTGGCATATAACTTCCATTTGAGAGCGATGAGCTGTTTTGCTGGAGCTAAGTCCAGTATCTTCCTTGCCTGAGAGACAAGTGAGAGGGAATGTAGAGGTCAGACCCTTGAGACTTGGTGAAAACACTGTTGTCCCTCTTTATTTATTTCACAGCAGCCTAATTCACGTCATTTTCACCTCTTTTTTCTGGCTCAGGATGACATTCTCCAGTACGGAGAATTCATCGCCATATGAGTCAAACTCCGTCAGGTCATACAGATGGGAGGCGAGAGGGCCCAGGGTCCACTGGCTTATCCGTCTGCTGTTGACCAAATGTTGAAACACCTGGATAGGCAGCATTAAAAGAGGGACAAGAGATCATTAGGATATTTATGTCATCATAATTTACTCTTACACCTGGAAGACTTCAATAAGTATAAGACATGAGTTTTACTAAAGCACTGTTGTAAAACAATGCAAAATTTACCATGTAAAACTGAAGTATGTGAAAAATCAGCCCTGTTCTTGTCTTTAGTAACATCTACATTGGCCTTGATTCACATTTAGAAGTGAATTTAAAATACTGTTCACTTTTCAAGTCAAAAAATGTACCCCACTTGTTTTTCTCAGATGGTGGCTATCCTGTTGCTCCTGTTTTACCTATTAAGTTAAACTCCTTTCCTTTATGACGCAAGCAGGCAATTTGGCCATGCGACTATCCCATGTGACTTGCTGTGTCCTGTCATGATATTTGTTTGAAAGTGCTGGGTTTTTGTAACGCTCCTACTCCCCAGTGATCCCCAAAATTTTACTGGTAAAACATATCAACCAAACAGGGTGCTTGGAGGGTGGCTGATGATCAGTGGGCCAGATTTAATATGTTTAGCCCTTTTCATTATTTTCAGATGTAATGTGTGAGAATGTGTGGATGTCAGGGGTCATTAATAAAAGGTGTGTTGTGAAAATATATAGTTTATTTTGGAAATTAACTAACCCCCGTGTACTGTAGCTTGCTGGAATTTTGCCCATGGTCTAGAGCATCCCTATTCCCTTCTGCTTCATACTGTCAGTCACCCCCCAGCTCATTCACCACATCTGTCATGTCCGTTCCATTAGGTCAGGATTCATAACTTTAGTTGGTTGCCAACCCCCAATAATCATAACCAACATTTCTTATTTATAAATGCAACCATTATTATTTCAGCAATTTGACATATTATTGTAGGTGTATGTGCCATGTGATGGCTCCAAACCCCCCCCCTACCCCCCTCAACCCTTTGCTGGCTAAGTGGTTCGATGATGGATGCATTTCTCACCACAATGTTGCCCTCCTTAGCAGCTGTTTTTAAGGGAGTTAATCCCCGGAAGTTCGGCAGGCGGTCCAGTGGTATATCTCTGTTCATCTCTTTATCCTTTGCCAAGAAGATGTCAATAACTTTGGTGACAGGAGATTTACTATTTTGTATAGCAAGAATGTGCAGGACTGTGTTTCCTAATGAAAGGCACAAATAGAGGATAAATGTCACAAAATGGGGAGGTGGTGTGAGCCGGCTGTAGTAAGCTGATTTTCAGTGAACTGAAAGGAAATAAACAGAGGAATTTACCAAAAGTGTCTTGAGCCCTGATGTTGGCTCCAGCATCGATCAACGCAGTGATAATCTCCCCGTTTCCCACACAAGCGGCAAAAGACACGATGTGTTCACCTGATGTTGGAGAGAGTTGCATGTTGAAAAATGAAATGGTCCAAACATACAAACACACTAAAATTAGCTATCTATATCTTTGTGGGGACTCTCCACACAATCACAAGACGGTTGAAATGTATTTTTTATATGTAATTGCCCCCCAAAAAAATCTTCCTAGCCCACCCTGTTACCGAGAGCTGGAGCCGAGCCTGATTACGACTTAACTATTTTAAATTTATATGTGGTGAAAACAGGCTCCCGTATATTACACTGGAGCGCATTGCTTTTAATCCTTTGATTGTGAGCATTTCATGTCATACATTTTTCAACCAATAGATGTCCTCAGTGTTCATTTGACGCTTCGAGCATGAACCCTTTTTTGACACAATTGGCTGGGAAGCTTCCGTGTTTCAATGAAGCTTCATCTCACCATCACTACCAAACACTATACAATACACGCAATTCTCACACACAATGACCAACTAGAGACCCAAACATAGACAGGCACTTAAATACACTGGAACACAGGGCACAACCAGGAACAGGTGCAAATCATAACTAACTAACCAATCGGGGAGGACACAGGACAACAAACGACAGGTGGAACAAATAAACTCACAGAACTAGGGAACACTACAGACTGATACCATTAATAGTCCAGTTGGAAAAACACTAGTTGCAGTTTCGAAAGGGATGTAGTAGTTGTATTACTTCTCTAAAGTTCTCTCCAATCAGAAGCCAGAGCTCATACCACATGTACTTTCTCACTTATTCTCCACCACAAAGAGGTCCCAGGAAGGAAGCTACAGCTGTCACAAAGGTAAAAACACTTGCGGTTTTTAGAACGTGTACCAAAGGTAAGCCCTTTGTATCTGTCTGGGGCAGCAGGACGAGCCTGCAGACGAGCCTTGGAGATATTCTACTTGGGCCCAAAACACAACTGCTCTTCTTGTAGCTCCAGTCTGAAACCCCCAGGATTGAAACACCCTTTTCTCTCACCATAATACAGGAGTCCTCCTCTTCTTTTCCTGAAATAGATCCCGGTCACCCTAGGAGTTGCTACATCAGCACCTTGGGCAATGAACTCATTTACCAAGCCAGGGTTTTCGTTCATCACAGCAATGTGAAGAGCAGTCAGACCTAGGGAGAGAGAATCAAGGAAACAAAACCTATATAGTTATTAAAATAACCTAAAGAAATGTCTGTACTTTTATATCGTTTGAATATTATATAATTAATTCATCCATTTTCCTTAGTCACTTTTTCAGTATGAGCTCATAATGATCCTGGAAATATTTCAGGATGCACAGGGTGAAAGGGAGGGGGCACCCTAAACAGGATTACAGGCCATCAGAGATCATGTAACATCTTCTCAATCTATTGATTGCTTTTAAAACTTGTCAGCCTACATGTAAGTAATGTAAGTAGTAATGCTAGAAAGTAGTAATGCATTTAAAAAAAGCATTGTGATGTATGCAACAGTGCATAATTGCACTTAAAGAACACTAAATCTGTTAATATTTTGGCTCCCATTCAGATACGATGTGGTCTCAGGATATGACCCCCACTGCTGAAAACACGCTCAAAAGGAGGTGAGGTTGAAACGTCTAACCAAATTGGATAATGGCAGACGAAGCCCGCATTACTGCAATTTCCAGCTGTTATGCACCTTGCTAACTTTACTGACAGTGCCATATCTCCATTTTTACCCATCTGAAGCTGCCCAATAGCATTATACCTCTGGGGCAGCTGGGAGATGTAGTACATTTTTAGTAGGAAAATTTATTTCCACATGCTGAGGAGAAAGAAGAATATTTGCATGTCAATTCAGATAATATATTTTGTAACATTTTGAAACTTGTGGCCAAAACCAAGGCAAGATCAAGATAAAACGGGCTCAATACCGGAACAAGGCCAAGATCAGGTCGAGTGGTCCCAAGACCGGTCTTGAGAACTACAACTCTGCAGTTAACCCTTGTTTTTGTGCTGCAGCCGGAAACTGAAGTATGTGGAGAAAATTAATGCGAATTGGAAGAGAACATCTCCACATTCAAGCCTGGGGAGAGGACTCAAAGCCACAACCTTTGAGGTATGAGACTGCAGTGCTAACCCCTGAGATCCTGTGCGTCCAGCAGGCCATAAAAATGAATGATATCAAGTTAGGAACAACACATTTCTTGTGTGGTTGTACGGAACAAGGAGTCTGAATTCTTACCCTGGTAGAGGTCAGAGGTCATGGGCTCATTTATGAGCTCAGGAACCTCTTCCATTATAGCCACTGAAGCCTCTATGTTACCAGCGAATGCTGCCACATGAAGTACAGTCTCCCCTAGGGCTCCTGAAGAAGGGAGACACAAACACTTAACTGGGTGCCATATTGACTCTATTGGAAAGACACCATGTCCAGCTTCCAACTGTGTGAACTACAGTGTTTATAATAATGATGGCCAAAAAAATGCTTCATGAAGTATTTTTTTACCCTACTAGAAGGTGCTATTAGCTTGCTTTGTGGCATGCTTTGAGCCATTTTTTTTAACTGACAGCACCATCTAGTGGGGTCAAAAGATGCAGCAAATGGTTCATGAAGTGTCATTTTCATCATCAGTAGTTTACAGTATTTCTTTACATGTTTGTTCAAAGAGTACAGAGAAGTTCATTACATAAGAAACTATTTAAAAATTTTAATTAATTAATAGATTCAACTATTATAAGTCTATCATCATGGGCACATTAAATATGTGAGACTCCCTTAAAAAAATCTTCAATTTTACTACTACTTTTCTATAATAATACTGTGTGGTAAAACATATAAATCAATACAGCGGTGCAAAAGGTTAAACAAGAGAAGATCAGGGCGCACCTCTTTCAAAGACATCTGTGGACGGACATTTAAGGAGCTTTTTTATGGAACCAACGTCATTCTCTTTGGCAGCAAAGAAGAGAGGGATATCATTCACTCTAAAAAAGGGACATGAACGTGAATATAATCTGACTGACTCTAGGCTGTATATTACAATCTATATATATTATTTATTTTGCAATTGGGACAAATAAAGTTTTTTTTTTTAAATTTGAATCTGGGGTCTGATTAACTGTCACATAACTTAAACTTTGCTCAGTGAATTATTTTAAATAACACCAAAACTTTCATCTTAATAATATGTGTAATAATTGATATAATCAAAATAAGATATGATTCTAGTATAAAAAAAAAAAGACATGAATGAGTCGGAACGCCCCCCCCCCCCAACCCAGCCCTGCTCAGCAAAATTTTTGACAGTTTTACAGGCTTTTCACCTACTCTCTCAAATTTCACTGCTACTAGCTTGACATGTATGTGTGAATAAGACACAGCCTCAGTCTTCACTGTGCTCACCTCTGGCTTTGTAGCATGAAAGTCTCATCGACCATTTGAGCCCATGCCTTTCTGTTCTTGAAGCGAAACCGAAGTTGACCCCACCGGTGACTGAGCTCTGAGAAAGCGATGCGTGCTAAAGGCGGAGACATTTTCTCGAGTGGAGTTTCTTACTGGCCCTGTTACTGAAACATAGGCAGGTTAGGATTATGATTCTGGCATAGACTAATGTTATTATAAACTGAAGCAAAAGGAGATCATATCAATGAGAACCTTGATTACTGGATATTTACAGATCAATGTATGTATGTATATGAGAGAAACAGAGACAAAAGAAAGGTACTTATAGTGGGGACTCAACTAACATTTTAAGAAACTGTTCAGATTCATGTACTTAAAGTTGAATTGCAGTCAAACAAATATAATGACCAAAACCACCATACTTGGTTAGAAATGTACATTAAAGAGAATACTGAAAGTATCATATAAATCATTTAATAAAATTTAATTAAATTACACACTCCAGAAGACATGTGCATACACTTTACCATCAAATGCATAAATAAAGACAATAGTAACTAAAAATTTATTTTCATTTATTTACTTATTTAATGTATGTTTATGGAGGAAACCATTTGGTACCTTCTCCAAATATTCTACTGACTTCTACAGAATAATAATTAATGAATAATACTGAATAATCTACTGAAAAAAAATATAGTTAATACTCATTTCACTGATCCAACCAATTTTAATAAAAAGAAAATAAAACAACAGATTAAGAACCGCAGGTAACCTTACCTGTGCAATTCAAACAGTCAGTCCAAAGTGTTACAGTTTTCCAGGAGACTTCACATTAGGATGTAATGTGCTAAATCAGTGTAATCGTACACAGGGCGCTGTATTGGAAAATCCTGCATGTGAAACTCATGACAGTAGACATTTAAGGGAAAACCGGAGGCGGAGAAAGGCCTGTAAGGGAGGGGACAGGACAGAGGCAGTTAGGCTGACGCTCAGATAAGACAGCAGAAATGACTGCTGGCAATGTGAGAAGGGTGCACACCTCACTGCTATATCCATCCATGCATCCATCCATCCATCCATCCCTTTTCCATATCCACCTGTCCTATGTGGGGTTACAGGGCAGGCACATTGTTAAATGATGGGTTAGAACCCCCATGAAATTTTTTTTCTTTCTTGCAGGCACACACCCAGTTAGGGAAGGCCCAGTGACATTAAAGTTCAATTATTTCTGGCTACAGGCCTGTCTCAGGGGTCTGGGGCCTACAGGAGCAAGGCCCAGCACAACCCATCGCTGGGCACACATTGCTATATTATATTTAAAAAAATTCTAAAGTCATTTTATTACACTGGAGGTCTCACCATGACAAGAATATCAGTATCATGACTCCTATGTATTTTTATTAAATACTGTCAAATAATGGAGTAAATAATTCATTATTCTTTTTAGCTGTGTTCAAATTCATCCATCAATTATTTTCTCTTGTGTTTATTCAAACCAGTTGCAGTTCATTGTTTTTTTTTTTTTGTATTTGACAGCTGAAATTTACACTCTGAAAAATTTGCAATTTTATATACAGTACTATGCAAAATCTTAGGCAGTCAAAGAAAATGTTTAAAGCAATTTTATGCGTAGTATGTGTGTATTTGCTCCAAACACAATTGATAATTACAGCATATGAAAATTAACAGTAACACAATACAAACTAACAGGGATATCTGCTGTTCCCAGAAGTCACTGATATCTTGCCAGGTGGCTAGATGAGCACCGCGTCAGCTCCCAAACCTCTCCTCAGGGGCGTACCAGGCATTCCATGTATTCATTAAATTTCACCACCAGCTCACTTAATTAATTAAGTTAATTCGTTAATAACTCAATGTGGTATTTTATACCCTAAATACCAGCATATTAATGGTTGAGTAAAAAAATACATGGGTTTACATGGGATGTTTGCTGCAAATACTGGGTTGACTTCGGAGAGGTTTTGAAATGGCTAAGCTGACACACTTTGACAGAAATAAACCATAGTTCTACTCTAACATTTAAACATAATTTTCTTTGACTGCCTAAGACTTTTGCACAGTACTGTATATCCTTTTGGATTTCACTTTTTTAGACAAATGGACACAGGGCCTCGGAATTCTTTCAATTAATGCAAGGCAAGCTCTATTTATTTAGCTATTATTCTCTTTGAAACGAATAACTACACAGACACATATGCAAAACACATGTACTGTATGTCATAATAAATGCAGAAGGCAGGTGGATCTTAGTTTCCTAGGGAGCTGTGTTTCAGTTTAACTTGGGCACTGTGGGGAATGTGTTTGCACTGACACTTCTACACTGTCAGTGAGGTGAGTGAATCGGCATGATAACAGGGTTAAGGACTGAATAGCCAGTGATAACTCCGCATTTGATTTTGGATAATGTCGAACACCTGTATAACCAGCATGCAAAATCGGTTCGACGATTTCAGTCAACACCCCTGACAAATTTTACAGATAAGAAATAGAAAAGAAAAAAGCTTGTTAAAAAAGTGCTGACTCGCACCATGATGGTAACGCCAGCTGATCTAGATACAAGGAGGTGAGCATTTGGCACCCATAGAACCGTAATATCCAGATCTGCTGCTGTTTCCACACAATATGGGATACAGCCAGAGGCATTTAGATGATTCCTCATTGCAGGCAATGCTTTAATGTGAACCAAGGGTCCCAAAAATAATTTAAAATAATATTATTCTGAATACTAGTAAATGGTATGATTTACTATTGGAATATGCACTGCTTTCAGTAGTGTGTAGTGTGATACAAAACAAGCCAAAGTATTTGCCCAAACTTATCAAGTTTGGCGAGTTTGGTCTGATTTTAGCTCTACATATTAGAATCTCATGGATCTGTTTAGGTTGTTTCTCTAAATGCATTAGCTGAACACCTAAGGAGCATTTTATAAGGCAAAGCATGAAGTTAATTGTGGAATTACATAACAACCTGAGTACAGCATTAAACAGCGAAGGCATACATTTTTTAAATAACATAAGGGGATGTAGAGACTTCAGTGATTCACGCTTTTTGCAATTTAAAAATGTGTTTAATATAATATAATATAATATAATACAATATAATAATATGGATGGCATGGTGGTTAGCCTCACACCTGAGGGACCGGGTTCAAGTCTCCATCATGGCTCCATGTGTGTGGAGTTTGCACGTTCTCCCTGTGACCTTGGGGAGTCTCCTCTATGTACTCCGGTTTCCCCCCACAGTCCAAAAACATGCTGAGGTTAATTGGAGTTACCTAAATTTGTGTGTGTGTGAGTGAATGGTGTGTCTGTGCCCTGCGATGGGATTGCACCCCATCCTGGGTTGTTCCCTGCCTCGCGCTCATAGACCCCAAACTCCCTGTGAACAGGATTAGAGGTTATGGAAAATGGATGGATAATATAATAATATTACGCTACTTTATATTACATTCAACTTCAAACATTTTAACTCAGACTAAAGGAAGAAGTTGGGAGTAACAGCTTGCATGACAAGAAAAGAATTATAGCTCAGAAAGGCTAACAGGCTAATAGGCTAAAAGGTCCCTAGCAAGAACCTGTGATGCCAAAGAGGGAGCAAGTGACATCATAAACCTTCTTGCGTACATCTGCTATTTTAATATTGCCAATGCTTTGAAAAGATGAGGTACCTGACTGACACGAAATATTCAAAATGCCATTTTAAAATACGAACAAATGGAGGCTTCTGTAGACAAAGCAAAGACTGTACCATAGGTGCTACTAATGGAGCAGGTCAGAGACGGGCCCCAAAAAGCAGGATTTCTGTCCTACAGGTTTTACAGTATGTGCTCAAGGCATCATCATTATTTTGAGTATCACGCTCATTACCTGCTTTGGTGTTGCTTCTGTAGTGAAAAGATTGAAAAGCTCCTTCATATTTGGTAAAATTAGGCCACCACTCCATTAGCTGCAGTCCTCCACATCTCATTTTCCTCCTCGTCCACTTCTATGAATACTGTAGTATACTTTGTTGATGAGATGGGCAATATTGATAGGGTCATAAGCAGATCATTATAGCAGATATAATGTATAGGTAATAAACATTTTATTTGCTCAAAGGCTGTTGATTGGAAAACACAGACTTTTACTGAATACTGAATATTTTAACGTGCTTATTTTACTATTCTCATTTCGATTCTGGGTTTTATTAATGTATGTACTTTGTTTTATGAAATATAGGGTTAGATAGGAACAGGACCATTACACTCCGCAAGTCAACAGGAATACTTTACAATTTCAATCAAAATCTCACATTTATCAAATAAAAACCAAGAACATTCCCAATTAGCCTCCTCAGTCGCCCTTCCATAACAGGTGGTGTGATTTATGCTAGCCTAGCAAGAAATAATAAACGTTTCCTGAAGCGTGTCATTTGTCTGAAATTTCACAGCCAGGGTGTTCTTGTTTGATGTCAGCATCTTGTCAGCTCTGTACGGTGTACCAGCCAAATATCAACTGTAGGAGAAGAGCTGGAACACCTATTCATCAAGTAAATAATTCACTAATTCGATAGTGTGTTTCGCTAAAGTGTATATATCCTGTAAACAGGGTAAGAAGTGCAATGTTTTGGAAGGCTGGTCAATCTAATTCCGTGCTTAGGACAATTTGAGATGTCAATGCATGACCATCCCCAGATGCACGGTTGTGCCCGTCCGTCCAGGACAGTCCTTGTTTTATGTCCTTGTATGTGGCTGACGGGGTTCTGCTGCCCTGTCTGTGGCTGCTGATTGTCTCCATAACAGTTGAATTGAATGAACGAAGGTAAAAATGGGGACAAGTTATAAGTTGCCGTTATTAGGGAGCCCGAAGTGTGACCTTGGGGCTGACGCCCCGCACACAGCACCCACGCTGACTCTGCAGATCGTTGTCTGACATTGTAAGGGAGCAATGTGCTGACGCTCTCCTTTTTATGGGAAAAATACCTCTGGTTTGACGTTTGTAAGTCAAGGTTATCTAACGCATCCCCAGTCCTTTACGCGTCACGATAAAGGAGAAACAAAGCAGGCAGTGTTTTAAATAAAATTAAGCCTTTTTATTTTACAAATTTGCACAAGAGTTGAATAGTGGTGAACATCCCCACAAATAAAGAGACACACTCACTCACACATATGGTCCCCCCCCCCCGGCTTCACTAAAACACACCTGATGTGTTTCACATTAACATTGTTCATATTAATCTGTGACACGAATCTATGTAACGCACAAAGAGATATGAACACTACTATAGCCCGGCCGATACAGTGAAAGGTAAGCAGATTTAGTTCTTGCCAACTGGACATGGCACTGATTATTATTTACGTCACAGTGTTTCTTTTTTGTTTGGCCGGTCGTCATTCAGAAGGGTTCAGTACCATAAAAAACAAACAATAACACAAACGAAAGTTATAATGGCGCTTGGGGTGGAAAACACACCATGCAGGTGCATGGGGTGGAAAGCCCCGACTTATTTACCTTACTTTCTCTACATAATAAATGGAATAAATAATGATAAATAAATGAGTGATGAGTGAATGGAGGATTCTGAGAATAAAAAAGGTTCAAGGTAAATGAGGAAAGGGTGAGGATCGATTTAGGAAAAATAAATGAATAAACAAAACAGTTGTCTTAAATGATTCGCTCCCTTTTTGTAAATCTGCCATGTCTTGTGTTTCGTCTTCCCTTACGGAAATTCGCTATGGTTTCCTATGGTTTTTCGATTTGGGGTATGGGTTTTTTACAGTAACCATGGTTTTTCTATGGTACCTCATGGTAATTATGATTACTAAGCTCTTACCCATCGTATTACCATGGTTCACTTCTAGCACTTCATGGTAACTGTGGTACTACTATGGTTTACTTATAGCACTGCATGGTAACTGCAGTGAAACCATGATAAAACCATAGTCGTAACCTCATGGTTACCCAAAAAAACATAGTAAAACCATGGTTCATTTTCGTAAGGGTTAGACCTCTCAGTCTTTCGTCTTAGACCTCTTTAACTCCCAAAATTCATTCTAATGCATTTTTACACAAGTATTGTGTAAAAATAAGCCTTCTCTGTGTTATATTTACAGGATATACTCTGTGTTCACTGAGGTTACAGTGGTCTGTTTCAGTAATATGTACATTTTTCATACTTTTCCAGTCCAAAAGTAACTGTGGTCTTGTTTTTTTTTTTATTTTGTGCATGACGTGCAAATTTCAGGCTCCAAGGTCTGGCTGTTTGAAATCGCCAGCTTCCTGCTATACTTCACCCTGACCCTGCGTGAGATGGATTTTCAGCTGCTGGGCAGCATTGACGATTTTTCTTTGGTGACCCAGCAGATTCACGCCCAGGTTTTGCACGTCCCTGAGTGGTCAAGAGGGAGAAATATCTAGTTATTTTCAGGTGTTGGGAAACCGATTTTTACTACTTTTGCTGCCCCCTGGCTTTGTTATGCTGTAACTGCAGAGTAAGCGATTTATCCAATCCAAGCAATCTAAAAACCAGTAATGGCGGTAGCCACGTAAAATGTTGCCATTCCTCCTATAATTACGAGGAAAATTCATTGGTAATGGATTTGTACCGTTACTGCATTAGGGGGGTGGTACCAATTATTGATAACAAAATAAACAATAAAAAGGAGAGAGGAATGCCTATATTTCTGTTGTCATTGATTCCACGTTTGCACATTTCAATTAGTACATTTCAATGACTCTGTTTTCTTTTGTTATAGCTTGCGGCAGCATAATTTTGTTGCTGCCCTGATTCTCATGTAAAAATAGATACATTTGTAGTGTTAAGTAGGTTGTTTACTATTTACATAAGCTGGCCCTTATACGCAAAGAGACTGGGCCACTTAATTCTGTCTCTGCCCCCCTTTAGTGTAGAAATGCCCTTGCATAAAGGATAAGGACTCACTCCATTGTCAGGGTGCTCGCTCTTTCCAAACTGTGTATCTGCGCTCTCTCAAATTCCTCCCTGTACCGCTCCATCCGGAGAGCGCTCAGCCAACCGCTGACAGTCGTTACTGTCGACAGATCTGTTAGGGTGGGGCTGAGCAGTGACTGGCTGGACCTGCTGTTTGGAAAGGATCAAAATAAAGGTCACTCCATCTGTAGGCTTTTAGGGCAGTGTTTCCCAATCTGGTCCTCGGGGAGCTGGGAGGGAGCAAAAACATGGACTGTCTGGCAGGGATCTGAGAGGGAGCAAAAACATGGACTGTCTGGCAGGGAGATGGGAGGGAGCAAAAACAAGGACTGTCTGGCAGGGAGCTGGGAGGGAGCAACAACGTGGACTGTCAGGGAGGGAGCTAGGAGGAAGTAAAAACATGGACTGTCTGAGAGGGAGCTGGGAGGGAGCAAAAATGTGGACTGTCTGGCAGGGAGCTTGGAGGGAGCAAAAACATGTACTGTCTAGCAGGGAGCTGGGAGGGAGCAAAGACATGGACTGTCTGGGAAGGAGCTGGGAAGGAGAAAAAACATAGACTGTCTGGCAGGGAACTGGGAGGGAGCAAAAACATGGACTGCCCGGCAGGGAGCTGGGAGGGAGCAAAAACATGGACTGTCTGGCAGGGAGGTGGGAGGGAGCAAAAATGTGGACCCTCGTTGGGTCCCTGAGGACCAGGTTGGGAAACATTGTTTTAGGGTGAAATCAGTCCTGCATGGGGGCTTTACAGTCTCACCAGCTGTGCTCAGTCTTCAGAGAGGCTGGGTGTCGGATCAGCCGATCCAGGGATGAGAGGAGAGTGTCAAAGCCTGGCCGGTTCTGCCGATCAGCCTGCCAGCACTGTAACATCAGGGAGTGCACCGCAGGGGGGCAGTTATGGGGCGCAGGGAGGCGGTACTGGTCAGCCACCGCCTTCATCACCTGGGGGGTCAAGGGAACACAGCAGACCAATGACACCTGAGGAATATGAACAGCCAGAAACAACTCGCCATAACACCCAAACCTCTCCCTCGTCCCCACCTATGTGAAGTACATATATGATGAGGGTTTCTGAGATGGAAGTGTGACCTTCTTTTGGACTCGGGTGGGGGTGTCATGCTACCAGACCTTTGTGTGTGGATCAATCCCACCTTGTGCATAAATGGGCCTGCTGTTTATATTCCGGCCCCCAGTCGTCCACCCCCGCACCCGGCACAGCATGTTGCGGCCGCAGCCCTGAGCCACTCTCCTGGCTCTGCCTGTACACTCACTCTGCTTTGTTTTTACCCCGCTTTCCTTTTCAGTGTGTTTTTTTGGTTTACCCACAGTCTTTACCAAATTGTCCCCGGAAAGAAGCATAATACCCAAACAGATCGTGCTCTTGACCCAGTCCTGTATGATACAATTCTGCTTCTGAATTCACTGAGCCCCGAGGGTGATCCATTTTTTCACAAATGTTTGTAGAAACTATTCAGTCTGCATGCCTAGGTGATTTTATACACCTGTGACCATGGAAGCGATTGGAACACCTGAATTCAATGATTTTGAGGGATGTCTTAAACTTTTGGCAATATAATGTGTGTATACATATATATATACATATATATATATATATATACATATGTGTGTGTATACATAGTATATAATACATTGCTTGTATTTTATGTTTGCTGCAAACACTTGAGTAACTTTAGGAGAGGTTATAAAATGGCTCAATTGACACGCTTTGATGGGCATAATGCTTTATATATATATGCGCACATATTATTTACATATACTTTTTTAAAAATGTATTTTGATAGTATTTTCTATTGTCTCAGCTTCTCTGTGATTAAATTGTCAATGTTTATAATGTCTTACATATTTTCATCACTGTCTTCCCGCCCCCTGACCAATAAGATTGTAATTTCATCTCAGGGTATGATCCATGCACCAAATAACTTAAGATGACATTAAAGATACTCTTGCTTTGATTGATTTAAATCAGTGTTGACTATGGTTTAAGGTCGGCTGAAACACTCACCTCCTGGTTACTCATATCCCAGTATGGGCGCTCACCGTATGACATCACCTCCCACATCAGGATCCCAAAACTCCAGACATCGCTTGCGGAGCTGAACTTTCGATGCTGGAATGCCTCAGGAGCCGACCACCTGACCGGAATTTTACTGCCCTGGAAGAGGCCGAGAGAGAGTGTCGTGACGACGACCCGCACGCGAGTAAACGGGCCAAAAAACGGGCGGTCCACTCGAAGGTGGCAAAGCACGCAGACACACCAGGGACGCGGTGTAGGTGGGCATGTCGTGCTCAAGGCCCCGCATGAGGCGCGACAGGCCAAAGTCGGACACCTTGCACACCAAGTTGGAGTTCACCAGCACGTTGCGGGCAGCCAGGTCCCGGTGAACGAAGCTCCTTTCGGAGAGGTAGCGCATGCCAGCGCCCACCCCTCTCAGCATGCCCACCAGCTGCAGGATGCTGAACTGGTCCAGGTTCTCCTGATGGCGGGGGGTGGTAGGGGTTCACATGTCATACACAAATCACTTCCAAATAAAAACTGTAGGCTGGTCAGCAGAAAAGAGCTCCAATCATCTGTCTTTCATGATTATAGCTTTTATTTTTTCATGCAGCGTATAGTGCCATTATTGTCCTAAAATTCTTTACTGACCATTTTATCTGTGACTGTTATTAGTCATCATTAGTACTGGTTTTTATTCGCCCTGCTCTTGTAGGCTTTTTACGGTAACTATGAATAAAGTTTCCTCATGCATTGTGGGAGATGTAGTCCTAGACACACCCTCAGAAATGCATCCAGTGGACCGTTCTCCATGAATTCAGTGATGATCCTGTCAGGAGGGCTGCGAGTGATCACCCCTTCTAGTTTTAGGACATTGGGGTGGTCGAACTGGCCCAGAACTCCGGCTTCACTCAGAAAAACCGCCTTCTCCCGATCAGTCACTCCCCATCGCAAGGTCTTCACAGCGACTTGCACCTCTCTTCTGCCCAGGGGATGGTACCTGCCCCGGGACACTTCGCCAAACTGTGCTGGAGAACATTAACACACAGAAAAATGGGTAAATGGGATTTCTGGGTAAATTTTGTATGACTATATTATTGGTTGGGTGTAGCTGAGGGTTGACATATGCATAATAAATTATTGATTATTGACTATAAAAGTTTATACAGGAGAGTGAAAGAGACACACACACAATGACACAGAAATATGAAGATACACAGCAGGTCCAGTGGTTTTTATTGCAGTTTAACTTCACCTGGCCTGGAATTCTTACAAAAAAACCTTCAAGTCTATGGTTCCAATGTAAGCACTCCCGGCTCTTACCAGCACCAATGACCTCTTCGATCTTGAGGTGAGCAGGGTCAATCTCCCTCGCAAAGTCTCGCACGGCCTCACTTGGGTCTTCATAGGTAGAAGGATCCACGTAATACTTCACCCCTCCTGCAGAGGACATTATTCCTTTTCAGGTCTATGGGACAAACGGCGGGCGGAGGTGGGGGGTGGGGGTAGTCGTTCTGGTGTTGAGTTATATACACATTTAGGGAGGGTTCGATGACATACATGTTGTGAGGGTACTTGTCGGTGACATACTTGTTATCTCTTGTGCTTTCGTTGGCGGTTTTCGATGACATGGGAATGATTATGTGAAACAGGCACTCACCTCGGTTAGCGATGTATCTTTGTAATCTGTTATGATACGGGCTTTCTCTCCTTTTCCTGGAGAAATACGGCCTCATTAGTCAAAATGCAAGCTGAAAACTCCAAATGCCAAGCACATGGAGACAGGTTGTGATGTAATCACCTTCGGAACACGAACACAACGACGATGGCTGCAGTGACCAATAGGAAGGCTGCCCCTCCCATTACAGAGCCAACCATCAGAGGCAGTCGAGTCTGGATTTGCATAGAACGTTCTTCTATTAGGAACAGAGATGGGGAGATAATTACAGCAACAATTATGAACTTACAGTTTAACATATGTGTGACAAGTGAAGAGCAGCACAAATCCTGTGAGCCAGTAACATTCTGAGCATCATTCGGAAAGTGATTCGGGATCTGACAGGCTGGCATGCGTACCCAAAGCCAGGGTGGTGAAGTAGACGGTGGGGCTGTAGGGCCCAAAGCCCCTTTCGTTCCTGGCGCGAATCTGAAATGCGTAGATTGACCCCGGGGCCAGGGCACTGACGGTGAGTGTGTTGGTCTCAGTAAACACACTGACGGCGCCGTTGTCATCTGTGCCCTGGCACAGGAAGAGCACCAAGTGCTTAATTTGTATTGTCCTCATGCCTGTGTTCTGTATTTCTATGTAGGTATTGACCAGTGGCGTTTTTGGCCAGCTGCGACTCAAGGGTTTCCTGCTGCTTAAGACCCCATCTGTGGTACCTTTCAGAAAGCCTGATTTGGTCCAGTAAAATACCAGCTCTATAAATGTGTAAAAATTGTGTGTAAAAATATATATATGTATATATTTTTTTTTTTTTTCATTTATAGTAGTTATTATGTATGTGCCATTTTAGCGACCAGATGTAAATGTATGTAAATTATTTATTATACAATATATAATTATTGTGTTATATATAAAATAATAGCTCCAAGGTTGGTTGGAGTTTTGAGTATCAGCCTAATGAAACTTAGGCACAGTTGTTGATTTACTTTAACATTAACTGATAGCTGATAACTTGGCATGCAACTATGCTGAGTGGTTATAGTAAGGGTGCCTGAATGGTGGCTACCTTGTCATAGTATCTGAGCTGGTATTCCAGGATGTCTCCGTTGGGCCTGTCTGGCTGTGGCCAAGATAGGGTGATGGAGTCTGCTGCTCGGCTGAGCTGGTGCAGCATGGGCACAGGAGAGGGCACTGAGAGAAAGCAAAGACATATCAGAGACGTCCAGCAGTGCCATGGACTGGCATCCAAGCTGTGTTAGGTGCAGATCCATGGCTGGCCGCTAGATGGCAGTGTGGGTGGGTAAAACTGTGGACATCCACTTCGACCACTCTTTGTAGTCCTTAGACATCACTGCAATTAAGACCCTAGATAGTAACATTGTTAAAGTGAGTTTCTCACTAACTGTATACATTCATTATAAAAGCAAAAAACAAGGAAAGAATAAATGGAAACAGGAGAACTGAAATGTGACAGACCACATGGAGTCTGTGTTCTTTTTTTGCATGTTACATAAAGCCATCTCAGACAAGCAGCAGCGGAGTTTCTCCACACTGACACCAGACAGCCAGAAAGGGAACAGAAGGAGCAAACGGCGCCACCTGTCTGCTGTGCAGTGCCGCAAACGCTGTCACCCACACGCTGTCACACACAATGGCTGGCGTGCTGTCTGTGCTGCTCCCCCTGGAGGCCCGGGCACATTACAGCCGCTGTCTCAGCTTCTGCTCTCAATCGCTGGGATGCGCTAAGCTGGCCTCTGTGTGTATGACGAGGGCACCTGCTGTGATACAGCCTCTCAGATGAATCACCACTCAGTGTCAGGCAAGGACTTTTATTGACTTTCATTTTTTTTCATCCAAAATCCTCTTCCACAGTATTTTCTTCCCGATTTTTTTTCTCCTTAAAATGAAACGAATTCTTCCAGATCAAATCCACTTGAGTTAGCATTTCCGAGGCACAGCTATTTATTTGTTGATTTTTTCCTTAGCATCACGTTAAGGCTCGTGTCGCAAATCGAGGTCAGTGCTTCTGGCTGCTTGACGGGCTCTAGTGTATCGCACGGCCTTTGGCTGCATTCCAGCTGCGCTCGTCATCGTTCGTGTTCCATCACCTGGGGTCTTTCACCCGGAATGGTCTCTCGGCCTTGTGGTGCGGCCCGCTCTCCGTAAATCCAGAAATAGGCTCCTCACCCCTTGGGTTTGGATTGCGGTGAACAGAAAGCAACACGGTGGCTGGGAGCCTCGCTCTACCCTCAGGAATTACTGTGGGCTCGCAGGAATTTCACTGAATTCCCACAGTAATGTTTTGAAAGGGTATGGTCTTTTTTTAACTGGTAATGAGGTCACTTCTTTCTGAATTGATGTACGTGCTATTTTCATGACTTCTAGTAGCTAGCCTGCCCTTTATCTGAAGCCAGTACAGCCCTGGATGTCCCGCGCTCTCCCCGCATAGCTATAAACCTGCCTGCCATCCTCCCATGCTGCCCCCCATAAGCCCCTCCCCTGCCACAAATCGGCCTTTGAGTCTGATGAGAACCGACAGGATATCGTGACCCAGAACCACCTGAGTCCAAAGATCACGAGGAGGACGGGAAAGCAATACAGACAAGCAAAAACAGCAGCAGACTGCCCATGCCAGCTTTGTATTTAGACAGACGAATAGATAGATAGATGGTTTGATAGATAGATAGATAGACAGATAGATAGATAGATAGATAGATAGATAGATAGATAGATATATGTATAACACAGATATAGATACGTTACACATACATATTATGTGCAACATACAATATATATACATTTACATGCTTTACATAATATCCTGTTCACTCTCATGAACTCTTCTACACACCATTTTCTCCAGTAACAGTGTGCAAGCCCAGCCCCTCCTCACTCCCACCTGATTGGCTGGTGGTGAAGTTGATGCTGGCATACTGAGGCGGATAGGGACTCAAAGCTGATACATCATTTATTGCTTGAACCTGTCAATAAACAGAAAGTAAACCAACTCTGTACATTAATAAAGGGTGCATGCACACAGTAAAATTAAAGACCACTTCATTCCACATTGCATCCCTTCAGTCCCTTCAGATTCAATTAATTTAAAATAGTTAATTATAATAAAATTATAGGAGTGAAAGTCTACTTGAATTATGACAATTTCACAGATTACACTGGTTCCCTTTCATGCAGCCGATTTGGGAATCATGGGTATTATACCTGTATGAGGTAAGTGACCCGTGTGAGCAGGTTGTTGAGTGTAACCTTAGTCTGTTGAAGGCGTGTCTGCGATGGGGCGTAGTTCACTGCCTCTCCACACCATGAGCACACCCCCGTGGTCAGCATGGAGGCGGAGGGGCAGATTCGGCACACGATGGTATACCACACCTCTCGGCGACCCCCTGTGTCTAGGGGTGGACGCCAGCGCAGAGACACACCACCTTCCCCGCTCTCGTACTCCCAGGAGAGAGACAGCGGTGCCGATGGTGGCCCTGCAGAAGGTGGAGGAGATTCAGGAAGAAACAGAGAGAGAATTTGGCAGCCAATCAATTGAAATGGCAGAAACACAGAATCACTGGAAAGGCACCAAACCCCCCCGCAGCCCTTTATTAAAAAAGTTGCTGTAAAATGGATAGGAGGATAGCTGTTACTTGGTATGTCTGCCTTGATACTACCGTGAATCTCAGAGTACAGATGCCTGAGTAGAACTGCCATACATTATCCTATTACAGCACAATATTACTTCATGGATAAGTACATCAAGGTATTAAAGGAAGGTTCCCTTCATCTCAGTGATCCATTAAACCTACCCATCCAACCACTATGTCCTGTGTCTCCCTGGGCAGCAGTCTTTTCAGGGACACCCAGACCGCCCTCTCACTAGCCACCTTCTCCAACTCCACTGGGGGAATACAAAGGTGTTCCCTGGCCAGCCAGGGTGTCCTGGGTCTGCCCCGGGGGTTCCTCCTGGTTGGACTTCCCCAGGGAGGCGTCCAGGAGGCATCCTAGATAGATGGCTGAACCACCTCAACTGACCCCTTTAGACACGGAGGAATAGCGGCTCTACTTTGAGTTGCAAAGGAAACTCAGTATCTGCTGCTTGTATCTGTGATCTTGTTCTTTCGGTTACTGCCCAGAGCTCCTGAGCATAGGTTAGGGGAGGAACGTAGACTGATTGGTAAATAAATAACTTTTCTGTCTGATTAAACTCCCTCTTCGCCACAACCAGCCAGTACAATATCTACATAACCACTGGTCGATCTGCTGCTCCCTTCTTTACTCAGTCCTTAACCAACCTTTCAGAGCCACATCAACACACAACCAGAAACCTGCATGCTTTTCTAGAGCAAAATTTTGTCTCACATCTTTCTTTCTATCAAAAAACATATTCTCTGCTGTTTATACATATAAACAGTAATATTTATATTTCACATAGACATATACACATTTTAGTAAGCACACACCTTCTAGCTGATCCATTATACACGACACACACGCACACACACCTGTGAAAAGTGTACACAGGGCGTCTTTGTTGGAAGTCAATTGATGGAAACTTTACAATGATATACAGAGGGATTGTGCCCGGGCTGTTTTTTATCCATCAATTGTCAATGACTGCTTAGAAGTACAGTTCATCTTAGGGCATGTCAGTTCAATCATTCCCACTGACAAAAAGAAATTGCGATTCATTGTTTAAATGCTCTGCTACAAAGCCATAACTAAAAGGCTGGAGATTATAGTCAAATAATACCGGCAAGCTTTACATTGTACCCAAAGGGAAGCTGCTACACAAGTCATCCTTTACTTACCCGGGCTAAATCTTGTTTATTGGTAATTGCGATTTAATTTTATTCTGTCAAAAGATGTTTTATATTTAATTTTTATCTTATTGGCTGTGTAAATGAAAATAAGAAAGGAAGCATTACCTTTCTTACTGGGTGTCTCAGAAGTGTTTTTGGCACCTTGTTAAAATAAATGTGTTTGGTGATGGGGGGGGGGGCTGACTGCAGCATGAGGAATGGGGCGGCTGTGGCTCTGCGCCACAGGGCCCTGCGCCTGGGGGCCCTACACCAGAGGGCCCTTTGCCTGGGGGCCTTGTATCTGAGGGCCCTGTGCCAGGGGGCCCTACACCAGAGGGCCCTGCGCCTGGGGGCCCTGCGCCTGAGGGCTTGGTGCCCGTGATCGGAAGGGTGCCAGTTCACACCCCATGGTAGGCAGTGTGATCTCGTCCTGATCCCCAACAGCTCCTGGAGGGACTGCCTGCCCCCCCTCTCTCTGATCTTCTCTTGTACACCACTTTGGACAAAAGCATCCAGTACATAAATGTGATGTTCCTGGGTCTAGTGTCTGTTACTTTGTGAAATTATTGGTATAATTTAAGCAGCAGTACAGAGCCAGAGTTTGTCTGGAATCCATCCCA
>JAODKM010000126.1:20682654-20697661 GCA_026780845.1 Petrocephalus sullivani
AAATATATATATATATATATATATATATAGATATATATATGTTTCACACAGATGCATAACAATTTAATGCATAAATTGAGTAATGAGTGAAACAAAAATCTGTGCTGTCGTCTCTGAATTTTTCCCGGGCTGTATGTATATCCTACAGGCCTGAATTCTACCTGCAGCCAATCCCAGGAGCAGCGGGATTATAGAAGGTTGACGGATGACTTACAACCTTTTATTAATGTGTTTATATTTTAGATAGGTTTAGTCCATGAATAGTCAGTGTTAGGGTTACGTAATGTCCATGAATGCTAGTTAGTGCATGTGTATGGCTATGAATCCTGAACTAATCTCGTCCATTAACCTGAAACCTCCTGCGCTAATAGGTCAATTAAGCATAAAGTCAGCCTTGATGAACTGGGCATATTTTCCACCTGACTACAGTCACTATGGGCTTGTTAAATATACTCATTAACCCATGAGTCAGTGTATAATACGCTTACAGACGAGCGAGAGCGCTACCTTCCGTTACACCCGCACGTGTGGCAGGACAGGTTTCGAGTGCTCACGCTCGCGTCCTCCACTGAGATTTCTGCATGTTTGCCTCTTTGAGTCACCAGCTTGACTTTCTTCCCCTTTATCCCCCGTGGTTCCTGTCACTCGTTCACACATGAGTAGCCATTACATCACGGCGACCTAAATGTGTCACGCGCTCCATCCCTCCTCCCATTCCCTTTATCTCCTCTTCTCCATCTTCCTCACGTATTCCCCTTTTGATTTCTGCCATACCCCCACCCCCCCCCCCCCCCCCCCCCCCACCCCACCAGCCCAGAGCCCGATGTATACCAGCTGTCAATATAGCTGTACGATTCTCAGCACATGTGTTTTCAATGGCAGTTCTAAAGTGCGAGGGCGAGGATGCTGGTTGGCTGGACCTCGCCTGGATCGCGGACCCTATAACTTTAGAGATTTCCTCCCGCCCGTCTGCATAGATGCCACACTGAGCCACGGTACTGTACTGTAAGGTATGTCACTCTTCCTTCCTGAAAATATGGGCAAAGCACGTCAGAGGGCTTCATCTAAGCTACAATATAACTCACACAAGAGACTGTGGTTTAAGACGTTGATTTTTTCTCCCTCACTATCTCGCTATATCTGTTCAGATAAGTGATTGATTGACTCTGTGAGTGTGTCTGTGTGTCAGTGGGTTTGCATGGATAACATTTGAGGACCAAAATGTCCCCAAAGTGTGGTAAAACCTGACATTTCCCTACTTTTGGGGACATCTTTTCAGGTCCCCATTTGGATAACCTCAATTTTATAAAAATCTGTGAATGCAATCAAGAAATTAAAAATGTATTTGGGTTGGTTACTTATGGTTAAGGTTAGGGCTGGGTTGGGGTTATGGGTGTCGTGACTGGGATTAGGGTTTCTCTCTTAGAAATGATTGGACAGTCCCCATTTAGGTATGCGCGTGTGTGTGTGTGTATGTGTGTGAATGCCAGCCCTGTGTATGTACATCTAGTTACAGATGCTTTCTGTAATATAGCATAATAATAGCATCTATTACGGGCAGTGTGTGGCTCTGTCGGTTAGCACCCTGTGCCTGCGGTGTCTCGTCATCGGTGGAGTGATTCCACTGTCCCCTTCAGCAAGGCCCTTAACCCCAATTGTTACATCAGCTGTTTCGCTCTCTCAATACGACACATTGGGTAAAAGTGTCTGCTAAATAAATTTATGTTAATGTCATTACAAAGGCTGTGGTACTTGAACACTTTATAAACATTTGATGGGCATCTCAAATACTCCAAACTCACTGTTCTTTGGGGTCATTTATTCACCCCACCTAATTAGCTCTGGGTCTATAAGCAGAGGCACAAATGGGTAAAAGTATTTACAATACAGAAAGAGTGTCACTGCGCTGCTCACTTCATAATTCACTCTGGACCATAGAGAAGAAGGACTCACCTTGACAGGCTGAGTTGTTGTGGTTGGGCTCAAACCCCTCATCGCAGGTACACTCACCAACCGGTACTATCCAGTCACCTTCTGCATTACAGTGCATGCGAGGTACCATCCCTCCCTGCGGGTGGCTGTGAGGCACGCACGTGCCATCCACGGGCACCAGAGCAGTAGGCTCTGCCCCTGAGGGAGTGGCCGGAAAAAACGCCATGTTTTGATTGGTGGAGGGGCAGCGGCGGTAAAAGATGGACACGCCCATTAGGGACACGCAGGCTCCACTGTCCACTATGGCTAGGACAAATCTAGAAGGGGCACAGTGGGGTGATCAGGGCTGTGAACACACCATGTGCATCATCATCACAGTGCATTAGAAGGGGATGATACAGGCCACATACCCAGCCCGTGTCAGCGGTGCGAAGCTACGAGTCTTGATGTTGATTTGCCGGTACCGGTCTGGCTGGTACTGATTAGGCTGACTGGGCTCCACCCGGCTGAAGCTTTTGTCGGCAGCAATGGTGTCGATCTTAAACCATCCCTCCCTGGTCTCTTTCTCTCCATTGCTTGTCTGGACAGGTAAGGGAGGAGGCGGACAGGGATCAGGAACACAGTATGAGCTGCTGAGAGACCTGTGCAAGTGCCTGCGATCCGTTGGAATAACGTTCCATAAGTGCACGCCCCCAGCCCCGAGGCACTGCGCCCCTCCCAGCACTCTCACCTGGCCCCCCCAGGCACGCTCCACCTCTCTCTGGGAGTCGGCCTGCCTGTAGTACAGCGTGAGAGTCTCCCGGCAGGAGGGCGAGGGCGAGCGCAGGCTCGAGCAGTCCCGCACTGAGAAGCGCAGGGTCACGAAGATCCGGGGCGCCGAGCGCCGCAGCAGGAAGGGCGTGGCCAGCCAGTTGTCTTGGAGACGGGGGTTCTGGTTGACGTGGCACACCTCGAATGTGCGGATGAGTCTGCCCCGGTCATCTCGAACGCTAACCTCATCCCACTAGGGTATCGTATGGAGGGAGAGACGAGAAAAGGCGGTTTAACCGGGCAAAGGAGGGAGAGACAGGAAGAGAGGGGAGAGATGTGTCTTATGACATCATACTTCCAGAATCCCGAATTCGCATCAAAATGGTGCCCCGTCTGAATCCGGGTCTGCCCTTTATGTTTCTGGTCATTGAAAGGACAGTGTGGGTTTCACAATACAGGCTGACTGACAGAACAGAGCCTGACTGACAGCGCTTATCTGCACTGAGTGCTCTGGACCCTGGGGAAAGCACACCCCAAACTGCAACACAGAAGGTGTTAGTTAGCTAAGCATCCCACAGGGAAAAGCTACAGATAAAACATCTACAGATGGTGTCTGCGCTGGGCTGACAAGGCGTCTCAGCGGGCAGCACCGTGGCCCCAAGACAGCAGGATGAGCAGTGGATCCTCACCCCCCTCTCTGCAGTACGGTCTCCCCCTGCAGTCCATAGACATGCAATTATGCTAATCGGTGTCCCTGAATTGCCGGTGCTGGGTGAGTGTGCGGGTGTCTGTGCCCGGTGACGGCCTGGCACTCTCTCCAGGGTGTCCCCCTGCCCTGTGCCCGATGCTGCCTGAGATAGGCTCCTCCCCCATGATCATGTTTTGATGAGCGGTAGATGGTAGATGGATAAAGGAATCCTCTGGCAAAAATGGTGGCGCTGTTCCAGCTAGTGTGTAATAATTCACTTATATGATCAGTGCAGGGCTGTTATCATGCAAATGGCAAGCATCAAATGTTATGTTTCAACTATACAACAAAGCCAGAGAAGGGACTTTCTGCGAGGGAACAGAGAATTAAAGTCTACCGATGATAGTTATTTAGACATAAAAAGAGGGCAACGCGCACTTTTATTTTCGAAACTATTCATCATTTATAGGCTTGTGCATGAGATGAAAGCGACATTATGCTGATTTCTGGCTGAGTGCGGCAGCCAAAGCAGGCAGGCCAGTACAAGCCTCGCCGGGAGAGGGGCGTCCGTCTCTTTCGGCGGCTCTGCGTTTCTCGCACGTCTGCCGGACGCGAAGCTCTGCCTCGGACTGGAATGGAGGGCCACAGCCAATTAGCACTCCCGGCAGGCTAATGGAGGACGAGGGACGTAGATTGTCGTACATGGTGGTGGGGGGGATTGGGGGCAGGAGATAAACTTCAGCAGCACGGCAGGAGGACGCACAGCGGGGAATCTCGCAGTTTTACACGGCGCCGGTGCTACATGCCACCTGAACGCTGACACGGCAGCCGGGGCGCCGAGGATCTTTTATTTATACTTTGAATAGCACATTATGTCACACCATTAACGGCGGCGCACGGAGCCGAGCCGGGGATGTTGCCGGAGCGGGAAAAAATGGAAGTAAAATAGCAAGGAGACGGAAAAGTGCGGAGAAGCAGGAGCCGTGAACAAAGTCGGGGGGTGGTAAAAGCCGCGCGAGCTCGCAAATAAATCATTTAACCAGCTGGTTCTGTGTCCCTCCTTCTTCTCTCATGGGGGGGGGGGCAATAAGCCCAGAAGGGGACAGGGATGAGGATGCTGGCAGAAGGAGAGAGAGGGACAGAAAGACCAGCGGGAAAGGAGGGCAGTGGGAGATCACAGTGCTTCGTTTTGGAGCTGAGGCCGGGGAACGGGTCTGGGTGGGGGTTCCGGCTCAAGCGATAATAACTCTGCCCGCAGGGACGAGGCTGGATGATGATGGAGAGGTAGGGCAGGAGGCGAAAGGGAGGAGACTCAGAGAAGAGCCAAGATCCAACCGTAGGCTCTCTGTTTGACCGTCTTCCTTTTTTACCAAAGGTCAAGGGTCATCCAAAGAGTTATTTAATCTCTCTCCAAGAATGGTTCAGAATGATTGACATCCACAACCAGGTACGTTGTGGGCGGGGGTCCCTGACTACCTGCCCCTTTTGCCAAAAGTATTTTAAGTGTCCCCACAAGGAAGTCTCTGTGGCCGCAGGGCCCTGTGTATGCTGACCCAGGAAATGGGAATCATCAGTGGGGCGTGGGGGGAGTTACTCACACCAGTGTCTGGGTAAGTGGTCCAGCCCAGCTCAGTCGCCGTCTCCGTGGTATCCAACAGCATCACTAGAAGAGAAGAAGGCAGGAGGTGACGTGTCTCTTTAGCTGTCAATTTTCTTTCTATTGTTATTTGGGGATGGATGTGTGGCTGTCACTGGGCCCTCAGTGGGATGCCCACTTCTCTCTTGCTGCTCGAATGCATTTTTTGCGTAATTAACACGGTACCTTTTAAACGCACATCCGTGGAAGCATGCAACCATACAAGACAGTTTTTGAACAACTCAACAATTTATCGATTGCTCATTTAGATATAAATTGTGCAAAAAAAGGAAACACTTTAATATTTTGCCTGAAAGAACTCAGTTCAGATAACCAGGATAAGTGCTAATTAAAAATGCATAACAGCTGGAAAAATAATTGAAGCTACTTTCAAAGCAAAACACGTGATACGAATAAATAAGGAATAATAACTGCAGTTTCAAACTGAGAAAAAGACAACGTCATTAATAACTCTTATGTGCTCCCTTCCAGCTGAGTACATCCAAATCTAGGGAGGAATATTAAAGATTAATATATTGACAGAAGTTCTTTCTCATTGACGTTTTGACAAATAGAGAACATTTATGTTCTCTCCATGTGGTTTCCATCCCACAGTCAAAAGACATGGTTTTTTGGTTTTTAACTCATTTGGAGGGTGGGTATGCACCCCAACCTGTGCCCTGTGATGTCCCCTGCCTCGTGTCCTGTGATGAACTGGCATCCAGTCCAGAGTGTCCCCAGCCTGTTTCCTGTGATGGACTGACATCCCGTCCAGGGTGTCCCCTGCCTCGTGCCCTGTGATGGACTGGCATCCTATCCAGGGTGTCCCCTGCCTCGTGCCCTGTGATGGACTAGCACCCCGTCCAGGGTGTCCCCTGTCTCGTGCCCTGTGGTGGACTGGCATCCCGTCCAGGGTGTCCCCTGTCTCGTGCCCTGTGATGGACTAGCACCCCGTCCAGGGTGTCCCTTGCCTCGTGCCCTGTGATGGACTGGCATCCTATCCAGGGTGTCCCCTGCCTCGTGCCCTGTGATGGACTGGCATCCCGTCCAGGGTGTCCCCTGTCTCGTGCCCTGTGATGGACTGACATCCCGTCCAGGGTGTCCCCTGCCTCGTGCCCTGTGATGGACTAGCATCCTATCCAGGGTGTCCCCTGTCTCGTGCCCTGTGATGGACTGGCATCCCGTCCAGGGTGTCCCCTGCCTCGTGCCCTGTGATGGACTGGCACCCCGTCCAGGGTGTCCCCTGCCTCGTGCCCTGTGATGGACTGGCACCCCGTCCAGGGTGTCCCCTGCCTCGTGCCCTGTGATGGACTGGCATCCTATCCAGGGTGCACCCCATGCCTTGTGCTGTCACAACCCCATCCTGTCCAGAATAAGTGCTTGGAAGATGGATGGATCACAAAAAAATAGATTGATGTGTCATTTGTGTTTGATGTAAGCTATTTTTCACATGAAGGGCTGATGCCTAAATGCACTCTCCTGTGCACAGAGGGATGAAGCATGCAAACAGTTATTATCTTAATAATAGTACAATAAAACCATCCCCGGAAAAAAAACAGTGGCACAGAAAACTAAACAGCTTCTCAATCTAATTCTAATTCAATTTCTATTCTAAAATCATTTTAAAAATCTGTATGTGCGCTGTTGATGCCGCTTTGTTTTGCTGTCCCTCCTCGTCGCTCCCTCTTCCTTCTGAGCGCAGATTTTCGCGGATTATATTCACAGATGGACACTATTCCAATCTCGCGTCCAGTCCATCCTCCCCCCACCCCAGCCCCCCGCCTTCCTGCCTCCCCGTCTGTCTCCTAACAGGTTATTGCAAATCAAAGGATTCCCGATCCCAGTTTAAAGTGAGTCTCTGCAGAGTGTCATGCTAAATATTATTGAACGGCACTGATTTTTACTTACATTAGTATTAATGGCACGTAAGCACGCGCACACACAGACACACAAACACGGCGAACCATTGTATGATAACACATTCCTTTAATTAAAAAACAAGACATATAATTTGTTCGTCCCTGTTCAAGTCATCTGTTAAATCGTTGATCTTATTCCATCCCGTTACAATTCCCGCTCCCCCAAAACCGCCACTAATCTCTTCAGATGAGTTCTAACAGTCAAATATTTTCGCGTTTTAAGAAGTTAAGCGAGAGCGCTCTGTGTTTAGGGCGCGAGAATTTTCCTTCTCCCCCCAGGTCGCAGTTTACGCTGGGGGCGGGGGGCAGGGTGATGGCGGTGCAGCCCACTCCACGTTCCGCTGATGGTGTCAGACGAAGAGCCCGACGGGGCAGCTGAAATGCGGCGTTTATCATCGCGTCTGCAGTTTTCCCTAGAGCTGCCTTCACAATGCCTTGGATACGTGCGAGATGTTTTAAAAATGTAAGTACCCGTGATACAGGGAGCCCTTACAGTGTCACACAGCTCCTCGCATTGTGGGATCTGAGACTGATGATGGGAGATCCTATCTAAATGAGGTGCGAGAGGTCAGTCACCAGGCACACAGACACAGACAGCGCTTTAACCCCCTCCTTCCAGCATGCTCTCTCTCCATCTGTCCTTCCATGTCCCCCACCCCTGTGTTTCTCTATTATTCATCGCTAAAGTGACACTAAGCTTTGAGGGGGTTTGAACAGGAGGTACATTTCGTTCCATTATTGATGTGTGCCACTGTTTGGCAGGCAGAGCCCATTTGACACATGGGGGGGGGGGGGGTGTTCAACACGTTAACCCTTTGTCTCTCGGGGTGTAGCTTGGGGAGTGGGGTTCACAGCTGATGCGAAACGACGCCAGACGCATACCCTTGCTCAGTGACAGCGCTGGGATGTTACGCAACATTCTGGGAGCATTCTGGGATAGGTTTCTGTCAATACGCGTTTGGCTGGCGACAGATGACAGCTTCCAGTTTCCCGTCACCATGATATTAAGTGCCGCCCTTCACCTCCATCCATGCCTGTTGAGCATCAGCCTGGCTCTGCCTGCCCGTCCGCTAATTCGATTAGCTTGGCCGGTGACAGCCTTTTTAGCAGTGGAGTGGAAAGAGATCCGCAGGCCATTGGCGTGTATGCGGCGTGCACCTTCTCCTCCTTCTCACTGTTTATATGCTCCTAGTGTCCTTTTGTTTGCACACTCTTAGGCCGTAGCCCGCCCCCGTCTGCTGGTAATATTCTCCAGATGTGAGGATCCACACAGAGACAATCCAGAATGTTCTCCACCATCGTTACCGCTGAGATTATGACAGGGACTGTGGCGTAGTCCTCATGGGTCCATCCAGACGTAGGCACTCCTACCAGGGATGCTGCAGGTCCATTACCCTCTGCGGTCCTGTGGCATCAGGGGGAGAGGTGGTGGGCTGTTGTAGTAATCATAAAGTCTGTTTGGCCTCATTTCGCCTCCTGCCCTATAGGGCACAGGCGAAGCCCGCCCCCCACTTGCTGCTACACTTCAAGCTGGCATATTCCTCAGCAGTCACTGTGCCACCAGCCCGGACCACTCCGGACCCTGGTTCTGCCTGGGTACCAGATGGTAGTGCCGGCAGAACAGACTTGAGTGACCTGAGCACTTCAGAGCTTGTGCCAAGGTTAAGCGAGTGTGAGCCTGCCTCTATGAATATGGGATTGCTTTAAGTGCAGATTGGAGGACCTTTGACAGGAAACCATATTGACCCAGCAGTACTGGGTCTTTTCTGCAGGATATAAACTGAAGATGTTCCCAGTAAATCTGCTGGATTCACATCAGCTTGCAGTGAACAAGAGAGGGAGTGAAACAAGGCAGAACATGATGGGCAAATCATCAGTTACCGCGGCAAATCAGAATGGCACTGCCGATTGGCTATGGGAAGACATGCTCCATACGTCTCGCTAAGCAGAGGATTAGTGCTTCATTCACAGATATATCCGAAACAGACTGAAGACCAGACAGGTGTGGCGTGCTGATGTCTTTTAGGCTTGCAATCCTTCTGGCTAAACTGTGTCCTTGAGAGGCAGGAAATGGTTGATGTCTGCTAATAACCCCAAGTACTCCCATTTTCAAAGACAACAGCACAACGCCTGGACAGCGGAACTCTGTTTGGAACAGCAGTGGGATTGACTTAAATGTCCCATTATGGCCTTGATAAGACAAAGAGGGGCTCAGGTCAGTATAAGAGCCGCAGGCCACTGGGATAATATGAGTCGGTTTCCCAAGTCACAGGGCGACCGGATGCCGAGAGCTGCCTGGATATGTCCTGGAGAGCACAGCGAGTGGATGACAATGGGGAAAGGCAGGGTTTTCCAACATCAGGGAAGAGTCACAAATGCTGATGCAAAGCCACCAAGTCATTATTTAGCATCTGCTAAGTAAGATGTATCTTTCCGGAATCCTAAAAATTATAATATAAGTAAACATTAGTATGTGGACAGTGTGTGTGCCTGTGATCAGAAGGTCACCAGTTCAAATTCCATGGCCAGCAGAGTGATTTCAAGACCCAGAAACCCCCAACTGCTTCTACATAGATGGTACACGGAGTCAATATAAAGACAGCAAGTGTTAGTTGCTCTTCGGATCTTTCATTGATCCGGTCACATAAATGCCAGCTTTGGGCCCAGTATTAAAACTGAATGACATTAAACAGAAGCACCTAGACGACATGGGCTGCCAAACACAAACAGATACACCGATTAATGGGGAAGCCAACCATTCCGGCCCCATTGCTCAGAAAGAGGCACCCCCCAGCAAACCTAATTTCATAGCAACAAGCTCAACTCGTTCTTTCTTTTTCTTTCTTTCTTTCACTTTTTCACTCACTCTCGCCACTGCACTCATGCACACTGAGTTATTCCACTCATTTAACAGCCATCCACCGCAAAATATGGATTGCAGCCTTGGTTACACTGTCGCGGTTAAAGAGGCTGCATTTCCAACGGCACGTACCCACAAACCCCGGCTTCAGCACTCGCAGAGTCATCACAAAGTTACATATAGCATTAAAGTTTAGCTGAGAACAGGGGACAGTATAAGGGCTAGTGAGCTGGGAAGGTCTACAGTCTGGTTAAGGAGAAATATTTTAAATCCAGTTTTAGTGCAGAGGGTCGGGGGGCAGAGGAACTGATCTGGATAGAGTTCCATGAATGTAGATTTCATGAATGGGGGAGGTCAGGCATTAAAAAAGCAGCAGAGATTCACTTGTTCCCCAGCTACGTTGCATCTTGTGCCCTTTTGTTTCGAAAGCTTGGCATGGCTGACGTGCCCAACATCTTGCCAACAGAGCCCGTCTGAATTACCCAGAGAGGCTCTGAGCTGCGGGCCGCTCAAACTGTCAGATACAAAGTCAATCTCTCCCACACGGCGATGCACGGCAGATAGCGGCACGTGTAAAGCGAGGACACACGCACACCCAGAAATACGCGCCGGCAACGGGGTGAATAAAAGTCGCTCCTTACCTTCCTCAGCTAGATTTGGCTGGAGAAACAGAGAGAGAGAGAGAAAGACACTCCACATCTCCACTTGAGAATAACACTGACAGTGGGAGAGAGAGAGAGGGGGAGAGACAGAGAGAGTGAGCGAGAAAAAGAGGGAGGAGAAGGAGGAGTCTGCTCTTTTTTGTATCATAGTAAGGAATGGAGGGAGGGAATAGGTGGAAGAGAGAAACACTAGCAAGGAATAAGATATGGGAAGATGTCCAATTGGGTATGTAAACAATACATGGGAGAAGAGGATAGGCGCACAGTGGAAGCAAATATTAAGATGAACAGAAGAGTAGAGAAAACAAGTTTGGTGAGTCTATATAAGTGTCTCAACATGCTGAGGAAAATTTCCCCAGCTACCTAATAACTGAGATAGGGGGAAGGATATAATTACAAACCTGGAATGCAGTTTCTGCTGCACAAAATTCAGCTGCGATTAGGTGGCCAACCTCTGGCCCTTTATCTTTTTTTTGTTTGCTTAATTTTATTTCATCCTCATGGTTTGTCCTTTTCATTCTCTGTCAGTAAGTAACCTGTCATAATCCCAAGTTCTTTTTATACAACACTTGGTTGGGGGGGGGGGCGGGGGGTGGACACAATTCCAGGCAACATAGTGAGACACCCTGGATGGGATGGCATGCCACTGCAGGATACACATGCATGCACTTATACACACGATTGTGATATATGGGCAATTTTCAGACCCCAATTTGCCCAATTCCTGTTTTGGGGCTGCAGCAAAAAAAGAGGAAAACTGCACACGTACATATATATGAACACTCCCCACAGAGTTATTCAAACCCCTAAGCCTGCCACCTAATAGCTCGTGAGTTGATATACAGAAATATTTGCACATTATCTATGGACCAAATAAGGATGCACGACAAGGCCACTTCTTGTAAAAAAGTGGCCCCTGGTGGACATATACAGCCACTGCAGGCCATTGATACAGGTTGGCCATAAGTCTTCTGTCCTGTTTGTAATACCTTATTCTTATTAGTTCTTATTAGGGCATCTTGTCAGGCTCACATCTGGAGGCAGTGTGTGACTCAGAGGGCTAAGCAGCTGTGCCTGTGTTTTTTCAGTCGCTGGTTCAAGCCGTTTGGTTGGTCCCATGTCTGTGAGTCCTTCAGCAAGGCCCTAAAAGCCCAGCTACCGGGGTCCTCTAAGGTGACTGAGTCTTTGCTGCTCCAACCTGAATGGGATGGGGCAAAAGAGAAATTTCTCCCAAGGGATTAATAAAGTATCTCAGTTCCATTTCATGGCACAGCAGACTAAATCATGGAAAAGTAACACATACTCTTGATCACTATCACTTTCATAAACATAATATTTAATATTTATTTTATTATATACAATATAATATGCACAAAAATAATATGTCCACTTAAATATATTATTACCTTTTAATTTGTCATTTCAGCAATTTTACGCTGGGAATTTGGAAATGCTAAATGTATAGTTTTCATAAACATACAGATGAACCAAGCACAATTGCAGAAGCAGACACATTAAGACGGAAGAAAGCACAGACTACATGAGACTGGTGTACACTCAGGGTCAGATTAAGAGCCACACACTGAGGACAAATACTAACAATCAACAACATGAGTAGTTTAGCAGCTCTGTGTGAAACCCATTCCATGAAAACATCCGATGCGCTTATATATCGCACATAATACCACTTGAGGGAAGCCTGAGTTAAAAGGAGGTAGAGATAAAGACTAAAGCAGGAAACACAGATCACAAGACAAAAGTCACTAACAAACTGCAACACGGCCCAACAAGAAACCAAACATATTTCACATGAAAGTATACGGTGATACCTCAAAAATTACGGTAAAATTTGTAAAAGAAAACTAAAAATCAAAGAATTATTCAAGTCAATTGAAGTTTATGAAAATTGTTTTCACTTAACATAGACACTCAGTTTACATTTTACACATTAGAAACGCAAAAGATCATGACTTTAAACTAGGGAAAATGATCTTGGGAAAAAAAATTATTTTGCAATAATTGATGCAGCCAGTGGGGGGTGGTGCAGTGGTTAGCATTGTTTCCTCACACCTCTGGGACCTGAGTTTGAGTCTCTGTCATGGTTCCATGTGTGTGGTGTTTCCTCTGGGTACTCCAATGCCTACCCTGTGCATCCCCCATCCAAAAACATGTTGAGGGTAGTCGCCGTAACCAAATGGCCAGTATAAATGAATGGTGAGGGAGCATGCCCTTCAATGGGTGGGTGCCCCATCCTGGGCTGTTCCCTGCCTTGCACCCAGAGCCCCCCCAAGCCAGAAAAAAATTTACAACTGAAATATTTTTTTTTCAGCATGAATAATACTGCAATACTGTATTCACACCTCATTCCTTTGTCGTACCAATGATTCCTTTTTATAAGATACAATAAATAAATATCTTTTTTAAATTATAGTTTAACATTACCTGACTCCATTAAAAACAATAAACAAATGCAGATGAGTTTGCCACCATTATACTGGTTCTGATATTCGCATAACTCCTGCAGAGGAATGAAATAACGGAGTTCAGCACATTGCGCAAGGCGACATTCGTACATTTCTCTCCCAAAATATAGAAAAGTGCTTGCTTAAATTAAGCAAAAATCAGTTTTCCTAACAAATACGTGACAAAATGTAAGTGCCCGGACCTATAAATGATAACAGAAGATTGCACACTTTACATTAGAAACAGTGTTTCATGCCCTACTCTGTTAGTGAAATGCCCACCAATATTCTATTCTACATTCAATTCAGTGCCACACAAGTACACGTAATACACTACCCACAGTACACCATGACACTTTCACAGCAATGCCGATGCCTAATTGATTCTCGTGCTGTCCCTTAACTCTGGTGAACATGAATAAACTTTTGCTCAAAGACATGTGCTGCCACAATTTGCCTATTCATAATTTCATTCTTTCTTTCGACGCAGTGCCCTTTCCTCTGAAAACCAGAATTAAGTGAACAAGTTTCATCTCAGTTAGGATGAACAGACCACAAAGACACATAGCAGTAGACAGGTCAATTTTTTCTTAAAGATTAGCTCTTGTATCCACTATACAGTATTAATACTGTATCTTAGAATATACTGTATCCAAAACAGATACCAGAGTTAGGCTAGTTAGCATATTTTTTTACTTTTTTTTTAAACATAGTATCTGGTCATAAAAAACTAAATTTCCTAAACCTGACAATCAAGGTAGTAGACAAAGTAGTGGTAAGTATTTTACCTTCCTGAACCATATGTGGTCAATCTTTAAATCTTGTCATATACACTTCAAAAAAAAAAATTATAGAACGATTTCTCTCAACCATTCACGTATTGTGTCTGCTAAAGCTATTTGTTTTGGTCTGTAGTCTGGTGTTCCCCAATAAACTCCACCATGGGAACCTTCTCAGTGGTAGGTGATACTGGTAGGGTCATGGCATTCTCAGGGGGCGGGCTCGACACTGTGTTCTCAGGTCTGGAGAAACCAGAGGCGATTTCCTCAAAGGTCCTCCCCTTGGTCTCGGGAACACGGAAGTATGTGAAGATGAAGAATAATAGGAGGAGGATCACAAAGATGAGGAAGACATAGGATCCGCACAACTCCTGGAAAGAGAAGAGGAAAGAGGGTGAATTGAGCAGTAAGACCAGGCTGTAAGAAGAGAGCACGTCTGGGACCAAGGATGGAGATTTGGGTATGGACGGCAAGGACAAGTCCAATATTGTGAGTACTATGTGTTTATTGGAGTAGGGGGGTTCTGGGCTGACTTGGTACCTACCGACGTTGAAACCAAACCAGCACCTTTGTCTGGGATTGCAGAAGGAACATGCTTACATTTTCTTTATGTATGCTCGTTTGGTCGTTTGGAACAACTAAGTCTTTGTTTGTGCCTGGATGCTTCACTATGGAGCAGCTCCAATAAAATACTGAAACACTTTTTCAGCAGTCTCATTCAGATGGTGTAGAATGTGTATGTTGTCATATTGAAATAGCTTTTGTGTATTTAGGCCTGGGGAGGCCAATCTTAATTCGCGAAGGGCCGGTGTGTATGCAGGTTTTCTGGAAAACCCTAAGGTCAGCTGTTCAAACCCAGGAGTGAGAATTCTTCAGCCAATCAGTCCTCTAATTAGTGATCTAATTCGGGAGTTGCAGCGAAAACCTGCATACACACCGGCCCTTTGCAGATGAGATTGGCCACCCCTCACTCTGATGGGGTTCGAGTTTGGCCTTGGATTCTGTGTGTATGTGTTTGTCATGCCTGTCAGCACTTCCAGAGTCCAAAACCACGCCTGGTGGCCAAAGCACCCAAAATGAGTTGTTCCTTGCTGAACTGTGTTGACTGTTTGTACTTCTGCTTGACTGCTACCAGTTTCTAGGATGTCTTTTGACCCAGCTTGCAGATCACAGCTTCAGTTTTTCATACTCGTTACTCCAGATTGCTTCTGACTTTTGCCTAAATTTGACATGTGATACTTGGATTACACTATGTAACAAATTTTTTTTTTTATTTTGTTCCTGGGTACAAAGTGTGTTTTCCTAACCCGTTATGGCTA
>JAODKM010000126.1:20719509-20756145 GCA_026780845.1 Petrocephalus sullivani
AATGCAAAATAAAATTTCACAAAAAATACAGCAATGTTTTAAACATTTCCGATAAGGGAAATGTAAAACAAACATAACTTTAATGCAAAGCCTTTAATGCCTTAATTTACACGCAAAACACTTGTTGCATCTTTGGCAACGTGCACTGTCCGCATTGACTCTAGTGAAGCGCAGCCACACTCCCGTTCTCTTACCTCTCTGCCGTCATCACTAGTTGCGTCTCGGCCGTCCCGGCCCGATCTGCGTGCGCATGCACATTTTTATGGTACCGCAAATGCGTTGAGATCTTTGCCCTATTTTTGAACGCAGGAACAAACTTTTCATGCAATACCGTCAACACAGTAAGCTGACAGATACTCCTCTGGCATGGGAGTTATAATGTTACTAAAATCATTGTAATAAAATAAAAACGTACACAATTGTTTTTGTTAGTTTTAATTCTTTCTAACGACTTCTCAGTCCACAATGAGTTTGTGTGCATTTATCTAAATGTTTTACAATATCACATAAAATAAAAAGCTGCGTATCTGCCTGGCAGGCAGGCTGTACTTGTCATATATTTCAATGTCTGCTAATGAATATTAAGTATCATATGATTGTGTACGTCTGCTTTTATATCTTACAATGTATTAAAATGTAAATTTGTGCCAATACTCTCACCGATCAGGCAGGGTCCAGAGGATGTCACACAGCCATACGCAGAACTGAGCCTTGAGCATGCGCATGCAGATCGGGTAGTGACGCCAGCGTCTGTGTGCGCATGAGTTTCCCCATCCATCGCACACGAGAGCGCTCTAGTTTAACGTTTAAATCAATAACAAAGCTGATCAGATAAACAGAGAAATTGTTTTTATACAAACAAACAAAAATCTGATTTATTAATTTTTCCAGTACCGAAAGCAAGAGTTAACGTCAGAGCTTATCAATACTCTGGCCTTTCAAAATTTAGTTTAGTACTGGGTTTCGGTACCCATCCCTAACTGTCACCCCCCGATTATTCATTCATGCAAGGTGTCTGAGGGAGCCATTGATGCAAAGATTCAGGTTACGGAAAAATCCCTACATAGATTAGACTAGTGATATTTTATTCATGCCCATGGGAGATTGTCTTTTCACCGATCCCATCTTGTTCCTCATGAGATTTACAGACATATGAACAGGTGAGAGCAAACTTGGGGGTCATAGCACAGGGTCAGTCAGCATCCATCACCTCGGGAACAGTTGCGATTTAAGGGCGTTGCTCAATGGCTCAATGGAGGTAACAGGATTTGAACCGGCGACCTTCCTACAAGCAGTGCCCCTCTAGTGGATTGTTGGTGTGGCAGGTGTACTCTAAGTGGAGTTTTTGGCCAGTCTAAGGGGGAATGGAGCTCTATTACTGTAGACATTGAGATGCTAAGCCTATGCCAGCCCTTCAAGCCAGTGTCATCGTAAGTATGAGTTAAGGGACACAAGGAGGTAGCTTTTAATGCTCTCTGCATATTAGAGCATGTCAATTAAGGTGTCTAATCATATGCTAGTCACCATACTTACCATTGTGTTCCTCCGTGTAGCTGAGCTGGTGGCAGCTGTGAGATACTTCGAACAGAAGAAAGAGAAGGTGAAGCAGCAGTGTAAAAATCAGAGCCAAGAGCTCAAGGAAATGCTGTCTTTTCTGGAGCTACAGGCACAGGTAAAACTGGCAGCTGTAAATTCGACCCCTGTCTTATGCTGGCCTAGTAGTTTAGCCTTGATCTCCATTTCCTTCCATCACGTACAGTTTTTTTGCAAGACATGAGGAGTTTACATTAAAAAAAACACAACAGCAATGGGAAAAAAACAATATTTTATTACAATTAACTATGCATAATTTTTATTATAATTGAAAAAAGAATCCTAAAACTATTATTTAACTAAACTACGTTTACTCTTTTTCTCTGTGCTAAACCCACTGACCCCCCTCAATTCCTCGCATTTTCTATTTGTATTTCTCTTGTGTCTCCCTCTTATAAATATCAAATTAATGTAAGAAATCATTATTGGTAGTGGTGCAACGGATCACTGTTGATTCGTGATTCGAACCGATCCCTCTCCACGGTTCGGCACGCACGTGATCTGAAGATTTGGAAAAAAAAAGTTCCACTTAAGGTTTGGCGATCTCCCCGCGATCTTATGGCGCATGCGCAGTAATCACCAGGGCTTCAGATGACGGGCGAAACATTTGGCCGGACGCCAGCTTTTCGGCCCAATAAGGACTTTTACTTACGCCCACCATTTGGTAAACAGATTAGTAATATTTTAGACATACTATTAATCTGCATGGGCGTCAATAGGTCCAATCATTCGGGGCTGTGATCCCGAGTATTTTAGGCCCAAATATTTTAGCCAATCTTCCTAAAAAAATCTTTTCGATAACTAGAAACTGCTCTGGTAATCTATATAAATTCGGCATATCCTTATTTTAATAAACGTGCGGGAATTTGAACTGCAAAAAGTAGCGCTGTAATACAAACAACACATGGTTTACCAAAACAGTAGTACGTGGTAGAGCCCTGCGCGGGACTGTTTTTTTCATCCCGCTCCCGCCCGCACCCGCAATATTTCTGTCCAATCCCACCCGCTCCCGCTGTCTGTCTCCGTCCAATCCCGCCTGCACCCGCAATATTTCTGTCCAATCCCACCCGCTCCCGCTGTCTGTCTCCGTCCAATCCCGCCCGCACCCGCAATATTTCTGTCCAATCCCGCCCGCATCCGCAGACACTTAATCTTTCATTATTTGGAAGAAGGCTGACAAGCTATCAAGTATGATACCTGGGCCAGTATATACCTTTTGGAAAGCTCCCCATAATTGCCTCCCTTGCTTTTTGCCTTCTCTCTTGTTGGATTCTTGGCTCAGGTGATGCTGGAGCGCGTCTCCTTTGATTTGGAGGAGCTGCAGGAAGCCATACGCATCATTGACAAGGATGTTCCACGGACAGACAGGGATCTTGATTACTACCTGTAAGTACCATCAATTCCCTCTGCTAATATAAAATGATCAATAAAAGCCAAAGAAAATGGACTAAAAATGCAACAGGTTTTTAATAGAAATGTTTATACCCGATTATTGGATCATTGGATAATATGAAAGGTGAATAATATAACCCATGACCCTGACAAGGATTTCCACTGGTTATAATATAAGTATCTTTATGTTGTGGATTTTGCTTAACACATTGTTTATGGAACACCACTAAAGTTTTGGCAGGAGTTCAGTGTAATTGATTCTCTGAGCTGAGGACTATAACACAGCAATCTGGAAGTTGGGACTGCAGTTGATTGTTTTAGTGCAAACGTTTTAAGTATACATGTATTTAAAATAGGGCTGGGAAATTCAGCTCATTAACACGTTGTGTTAGTTTTAAAGGGAAAAGTTACGTAGTTTTTGTTTAAAAATTGGCAGACAGAAGCATACATAGGATAAAAATAACCTAATTTGTTTCGTAATATTTGTTTCATTTTAGTGACGGCTTATACCTTTAAAATGTTAAGATGATTCATGTTATAAAGAGTACTTTAAGTGGTTGTCACACTTCTGTTTTTACAGTAGGTTTAAGATATTAGATTGATCACAGTTGGTTTCAAATAGTTTTGATTCATGCCGTTATATGTATATGTGGAATTGTATATAATACTGTGCCCTCTCTTTTTTATTGCCATCTCCTCATCAAGCCTATTTGAAAACATTGAAATTAAGCTCGTACTTGCTTGCAAGTAGTATTTTTGTTTTAAATTAATGATCTGCACATAAGTTAAACCATTAAACATATATTAAATATGGATCATTCTCAAAAACAGAATTTAAAAAATCTGATGGGAAATATGATGTTTGTTTTTTTTTGTGTAGTGCAATTAACATTACCTTAGCTTTTTAGGTATATTGAAATTAGGTCATTTGTTGCTGTGATTTGCACTTTACATAGTTTCCCCCAAATAGGTGGCCAAAAATCAGTAACACAAATCTACATAAAATGTTTGTAAAGATTTCAACTTTATTGTACAATAAACAATTTGTATTGTATGATGTATATTTGTGCTTAGTTCTTTATTTTTAATTTAATCAATTTAATCAAATCTTTCCCTAGATTTGATTAAATACCTTTGTTTATTAAAGAAATAAGTGGTAGTATAACAAAACATAACAACTCCAGAGACAAAATCGACAACTAAATCTGTCTGAAAATTATAGCAGATTAAGGTTACAGTGATGTGTTTGTGATTATGACCTATATACTCTCCTGGTAATGTATTAATTAACCACAAACTAAGTCTTAGTTACATGTTACTGAAGGAATAAGCCATGACAAGCCCCGTCAAGTAAAGTGTTACCACTCCTCTTTGTGTTAATTGTACATTAATTTGGGGATTCAATGTATAAATATAGCCTCAGAAAAAATTGAGACGACAACACAATAAAAAAAAAACCTGTATTTTTAAATCCTGGTTTAATCCTGGTTCTGCTGGCAGAAGGCTACACTGAGCGGCGGGTTGCTTCCAGGTTCAGCATTTCTAAGACAGCAGTAGCCTACACAAGAACAATGTGAAGCAGGACACAATGGGAATTACCATAAACCTGCCAGGTAATGGGCGGAAGTGACTTTCTAATGACAGAGATGGCCGTCAACTTACCCAGCATTCCATCCTGAACTGGAGGATGACATGCTTTCATAAGGAATGGGAAACATTAAGTGGTGTGAAGTGCACTGCTAGGACAGTTAGTATCAGGCTCCTTGAAGCATGACTTAAGTCCCATAAAGCAAGGAATAAGCCCTTAATTAAAGAGAAACATAGACGAACCAGGATGCAGTTTGCAAAATATGTACATATATATATTTTACACAGGTGCATAGTTTGAGAAATGAGTGAAACAAAAAAATGTGCTGTGGTCTCTTCATTTTTTCTGGGGCTGTATTTATGATTGTATGTTTAAATGTTGGGGGCGATTCAATTGTGAATAGTCTCAGAAAACTTTGCGATTAATGAGTACATTTTTAAATCGATTCACAGCCCTAATTTAAAATTCATAATTTCTAACCATAGATAACTAGAAAGCATATGACATGCTTTGTAAAATATGCTTCTAAAAATAATTCTGGTCCCTCACTACCATGATAAAGAACTGGTTACTGGTTTTCAGAAGCAAATCTAAAAAATGTTTTTTCTACTGAATGTTAATATTTTTTTTTTTCAAACCAAACATCCTTCCACTGTGCACTGGATAATTACTGGTTAAGGTGGATGAACCAATGGGTGGAATAATTAAGTAACAACTAACATACCAACATAGTCATTTTGTAATTTTATTAACTTTTTCTTTGTTTCTACTTAGGTGTCATTTTATTAAGGAAGTGTATGCAAATAACAAATTTATAGGCAGTCCCCGGGTTATGAACGTCTTGCATAGAGACAAATCATACTTATGAATAGACTGCCATATCTATTATATTGAAAATTTGAGTGCAATAGTTTGTAATAAGGAACACGTACACCAGTTTGTGATGCTCATGAAAACATTGCACGACTTCAGTTGTGCAGCTGCATCCAAGCCATACATCACCAAGTGCAATGCAAAGTGTCAGATGCAGTGGTGCAAAGCACACCACCACTGGACTCTTGAGCAGTGGAGATGTGTCCTCTGGAGTGACGAATCATACTTCTTTATCTGGAAATCCGATGGATGAGTCTGGGTTTGGCAGTTGCCAGGAGAACGGTACTTGCCTGACTGCATTGAGATTGAGATTGAGATTTTTACTTGCCATTTGTGCATAGAAACCAACGTTCCAGACATACTGGAATTCTTGTGCAGATCTCTCTGAATCAAGTTAGTATTTACAAAAATGATGTAGAACACTTACTTGCAAAAAAGATGGTAATATCGACACAAGGAAGAAATTTTTTAATACAAGTATTGACCAAGAAATTTTAAATACAAGAAGTGCTGCATAGCTGCATAGAAGGCAGGTGTTGCAGTTATAATATTGCAATTTTGGAATATTACACATTCATCCGCTTTCCAAGATATCCATTCTGCTGTGTCTCAGATTGTAAGTATAGTGTTTTGTGTCTGAGCAGAAAGTGAGCTGGGTGGAGTGAGTCCCTGATGATTCCCTCTGCTCTTTTCCAACAGTGCTGTGCGTACATAGAGTCCATGGAGCCTCTCTGCCTGTGTGGTATTCCCTTATCAGCCAGTGAGGCCTGTGCTGTGGATTCTCTTTATGAGTCCTCTATAGGCCTGGGTGAGAGGGCGATGGTTCAGGCCAGCTTTCCTGAGCAGCCTAATGAAATAAAGCCTTCAAGTTTTTGTGGGTGAGCCCTTTTTGCTGCTCTCTTATACTCTACTTGATCTCCTGGCTTGAAGGCCTCCTACCTCTTCTTGATTTTCTGTTTTATGTCCCCATTAAACCAGCTTTTTTGGTTGGGGAACATGCGCACAGTCCTGGGAGGGGCACATATGGACGTGGCCTCCTTGAAAGTGCTAGCTTGTACATCATCTGTCCAGGTGTTAATGGTCCTGACTGTCACTGGCTTTGTCTTGAGCCTTTTGTTCTAAATGGGTTTGAGCCGGATTGCCAAGTGATCAGACTTGGGATTTTGGTTCAGCTGAAAAGGCGTTTCTGATGTTACTATAACAGTGATCTAGCGTTTTATTTCCCCTGGTGGCGCAATGGTTAAAATCTCTCAGAATAATAAGAGCAGCATCAGGATATGTATTTTCATGCTGGTTGATCATATCATTTAGCTACCTTCAGTCTGAGCCACATCGGTCCTCTCTGAAGACCGTGTAGCCGTCTGGTGTTATTGCCTCATTGGATGTCCTCTCCCGCAGCCAGGTTTCACAGAAATACAGTATGGAGCAGCCTTGAATGTCCCTCTGCGTGGAAATCTGAGCATGGAGTTTGCGCATTAATTAGCTCAGGGTGGGATTCCAGCGATATCGGGTTGAAAAGTCAGAAATGACTGCTCTCTCTCAGTTGTAATAAGGTTTCTCGATCATATAAAATGTTCGCAGAGTGTGACTTAACTAGGCACAGAAGAGTAAGAAAGAGAAGAAAAAAAACTAATAACTCTGGGGAGCGCCATCTTGGGGGGGATTATGGTGTGGGGGTGTTTTTCAGGGGTTGGGCTTGGCCCTTTAATTCTGCTCTTAATGCTTCAGGATGCATTTTGGTCATTTTATGCTCCTTACTTTGTGGTAACAATTTGGGGATGGCCCCTTCCTGTTCGAACATGACTGCGCACGAGCGCACAAAGCAAGGTCTATAAAGACATGGATGAGCGAGTTTGGTCTGGAGGAACTTGACTGGCCTGCATAGAGCCCTGACCTCAACCCCATAGAACACCTTTGGGATGAATTAGAGCCGAGACTGTGAGCCAGGCCTTCTCATCCAACATCAGTATCTGACCTCACATATGTTCTCCTGGAAGAATTCCCATAAACTCACTCCTAAACCTTGTGAAAAGCCTTCCCAGAAGAGTTGAAGCTGTTATTGCTGCAAAGGGTGGGCTAACTCCATATTAAAGCCTATATATTTAGAATGGGATGTCATTAAAGTTTGTGTGTGTGTAAAGCCAGGCATCCCAATACTTTAGGGCAATGTAATGTATATCACAAAAATCTATTTTATAAAATCCCATTGTGGTGAAGTAGTGTTTCTTAGCATTGTGTATTGGTGTTACACAAAAGCTAAAAAACTAGAGCGGCAAGAAAAAGCTTTCTGTGTTATTAGTGAAACATGTTGTTTGTTTGTTATTGTAACTTTGATTAAGATCGGGTCACAATTTATGACAAATTAATGCAGAGAAACGGGTAATTGCAAATGGTTCACAGACTTCTTCTTGGCACTGTAAATAAAGTGATCTACTTTAAGATGCCCTTTAGTCTTACCTTGAAAAGCAGCATACACAGTGACTGTGTGTTAAATATTAACCACAGGGCCAACAAGGAACCCTGCAAGGTCTCTAGCAATATCATTTAGGTTATTGTTTGCCAAGTTTTCTAGTTGTTATATATTGTCCAGCTGTATTTTAGAAAATAGTTAAGAAGTTATTTGTGGTGGTCTTGGTGGTCTTCTGGTGGCAGTATATGTTGGCATTTATAATCAGAGATCATCTGCCTTTCGGCCTTTGTTTGCATTTCCACTGTTACTAAGTCATGGGCTATTTCACCTCGTGTTGATGCTTATGTGTGCAGGGGAGAAGGTTCCAGCAATCTCCTGGTGCTGCGTGACATTCTAATCACATTTGCAGCTTTTCATCCAGGTATCCTACCAGTTTTCCTTACTTACTTTTTCTTGCTCTCTGCTTCTTTCCCAAGTTATTGTAGTTATTGTAACCTCCACACTCAGAGGAATATAATAACTTGGGTTTTAGCACTAGCCCGCTGCTGCAGACACTTTGCTTGTTAAGATGATAACTAAAAAACCATTTGCACAGGCATTGCATATGTGAGGAATTGCAAATGATACAATTTTGAGACCAGTTCACTGATTTATAAATACTGTTCTTGTTGATCAATCCCATGCATATATTATAATAAGAACATTAATTTTTGTTCAGTTATTTTATTGTGTAATAGGAGCATATCAGTGTAATAAGAAAAATGTATGGATTGCAGTTTGCCCCCATCCCGTATATTACATGATCAGTCATTACATTAAATTATAAACCAGTATCAGATGTGATTTGTCCGCTCGATTCTGAGCTTGAATCACATTAAACTAATACATAACCAGATCTCTTTATAACAGTCCTTAAGTTATGTCACAGAAAATTTCTGTCATTTTGGGGGAGAAAATAAATTAATAGAAAAATGTTAACATAAAATATATAAATCACACTTTAATGTCGCTTTTTAAAAACACACTTATTAACTTTCACATTTCCATGAGATCCATCCAGTACTTGTAGAAAATACTTGTAGTAAGTGTGGGACAAGTACAGATTAGATGGGCCGAGCAGGTGACGGGGCTGTCCAGGGAATACAAGGCTGTCATTTCTGATGGCACCAGTTCTATTGCAATACAGTGTGTATTCTTGCCTTGTTACTTTTGATAAGCTTCAGAATGTATATGGAGAGCCATCAGGTAGTTGGATGGTTTGTAGTTTTATGAATTTATTACTCAAGTTATTAAGGTCCTCTTTCATTTAACAATCATTTATATCTATAATTATTGGAAGCAAAGAGTGTTATTTGATAGATAAGTATAAGCCAGAATGTTGGTCACATCTGTTAATTTTGAATAATCCTCATCTCATATGATGAACCAATCTAACTAATTACACAATATGTTTTTCTACTTTACTCTGTATTTGCCATGGGCTCAGAGGTCAGTTATGCCCAAGGAATGAATGATCTATGCAGCCGGTTCCTGGAAGTCATGGACTCTGAGGTGGACACCTACTGGAGCTTCTCCTGCTACATGGAGAGGTTCTCTCGGGACTTTTGTGCAGATGGCCTGCACCGGAAGATCGGTGTGTCCATGGTGTTTTACTTGTGAAATGAAAACTTTTTATAGTCATTTACAAAAATGAATTACATGCATTGCTGTAAATTTGCCCTTTACTGCTACTGCTTAGAGCTGGAGGCCGAGCTGCTGAAGGAGCTGGACCCCCAACTCCACTCTCATCTGGTCACAGACAGCATGGATAAGCTCACCTTCTGCCATAGGTAGCCCCCACCCTTGTGCTAATTGTAACGTTACTGTGTTTTGTTGTGTCTTGCTTATTTGTTTCTTATGCAAAGCAAATAAAGGTCATTGATCTTTGTATTACAAGGCTGTATAAATAGCTGGGTATCTTGTTTGGTAATTTGAGCTGATTTATTATTTAGTATAACCCAAAATCTTCAGTTATATACAAAATTTCTGCCATTTTCAGTATTAGCAGTGCAGGCAGTCCCCAGGTTAATGCCCAACTTACGGACAACTCGTACTTATGAAAGGATTGGCAAGACTTAAAAATTTGGGTCAATTACAAGGATTCGTAATATCAAATGCACACACTACTTTGTGATGCTTGTGATAACAGCTTCACTGGATCATCTTAACATCTTACAGTACAGTTCTGTATGAGGTTTTATTATTACTGTATAATAATTATTATTTATTATTATCATGTACTATATTATTATTTTTCCAGCTTTCAAATTCAACTAAAAGACAGACTTAGGTAATGAACTCACTAGTAGCCATGGGCCATGCTTCGCTGTCCTGAAGGCCTGTATTTGCAGCACAGCGTTCCTTTAGCGCAGGTTTACTGTGATTGTTAGTTATTACACTGGAATCGAGAGATTTTGATTGCGCTCAGTTTAATTTTTCACATCTCCGGTCCTCATTATCCAGTCTCTTTCTGTTCGTCTCTCAGGTGGCTGCTCCTGGGCTTCCAGCGGGAGTTTGAACATAGCGATGCCCTGAGGCTCTTTGAGATCCTGAGCTGTGACCACCTAGAACTCATCTCTCAGCAGGTGGAGAAGACATGGTACCAGGAACGGCTGGCCTGCAACTCCATCCTAGGTTAGGTCCTTTCACTAAAGAAAGGTGCCCTAAGTAAAAATCATGCATTGACCCTTAACATAATCTTAAAGGTAACACACCTTCAATTAAGACCAAGTTTATGATAACTATTTATAGCTATTTTATCTTTATAACCTTGCTTTCAACGTACTGAATACAATTTCATTGGAAAACCTGCATAGAATTATGTATCTACACTTCTCCTGTACTGTAGTTGTGCTGATCATGACTATAACACCGCCTTAAAAAATTGAGACTTCTAAGCAAGTTGGTCTGGCTAAGGGTGTCTGCTAAATACTGTAAATATAAACGTGAAATATACAATATAAGTCTTCAGATCTTCTGGGTTACATTTTGTGCCAGTTCTCTTAAACCAAGAACAAGGAGATAATCAGTTGCTGATTATAAAACATTCTGGTTCAAACAAATACATAGTCAACTGGCAGATCTGGCTTTTAACGTGATGTCTATATCTCCTTGTCATTTGCGTGAGACTAGAGGACAAACCAGCATTAGAGCGGACTGGCATCAACCAGGAGTTCACGTTTGAGCTGTTCATCTGCGCCACAATTTTACTGGAGCACAGGGAGACACTCCTCAAGTGTCAGAATGAGTCACAACTGATCCAGTTTGCTAACAGGTGTGTGAGCCTTACCAGACCTAGTGAAACTGAGTGAAACCTAGTTTCGCGATTGAGATTAGTTTTGAAATTTCAATTTGATCCAGCACAGAATCCTATAATGTGTTCCTGCATGCTGACCCTGCCTTAATCCTCCAGCCAGCTCTCTACTTTTTATCCTGTTCCCATAAAGCCTACAGGGCATGTTGGATCTGAATTGTACCTTGAAGAAGGCAGAGGAGCACTTCTACAACTACTGCAAGCGATCTGCCTGCAACCCTTGGAATGGACCTTACCAGCCTGGCAAGAACAAAGAGGAGCCCTTCATCCAGCATCTTCGCAGCTTCTTCTCCTGAGGGCAGACCATTTCTGGTGCAAGGCGGGAACCAGTGCTGCTTTTCTAAAAGCTCCTGTCTTTCATGTGCCTTCTTGTGACTATGAACACATGTTAATGTCCCTGTTGGACTAATGGGGACATATCACCATTCCGACCGTTACATAGAATAGAAAGCAGTCCTGGCATTACCCAATTACCATTATTCCCTAATAAAAATAACGGTACTCATGGTGTGTGGCTTGTGAGCTAGGGCAGCCTTTCTCAAACCAGCGAACCCCAGACAGGCCACATTTTTGCTGTCTCCTAACTCCCAGGGAATTGAGAGAGAGAGCAATAACATGGACTGTCTGGGGGTCCCCGAGGCCTTGTTTGAGAAACACTGAGCTAGGGTGCTGTGCCCATGATTGGAGTTCTCTAGTTCAAATCCTAGGGTAAGCAGAGTGATTTCATCATGGGACCCCTGAGCGAGGCCCCAGTTGCTCCAGGGATTGTCCGACTCTGCCTTCTCAAAAAAAGAGAATGTATTTCACTTAGTGACACCTGGTAAAATAATAATATGACATACATCAGACAGTGAAATCATCTTCGGAGAAATAAATATTGAAATCACTTTTGCAAAGTTTGTAACAATATGTAAGAAGTTTGGATGCCTGATCCTTCAGTCAGGCAGTAGGTGACCAATGCATAACTGACTGCAAATTTAATATTAGCACGAGCTTCATATGCCAGGCTTCCGTTCCTGAAATAGAAGAACTGGGGCCAGGTGGCACTTATTCCAGAAGAGTCCAGACCACTGCTTATATGTCAGCTACACAAAAATAGGCATGGCACAGAGTTCCCCATTGACCTTCCTTAAGGTTGTAAAGTTGGTGTCTATTTTCCATTCATGCTGATCAAATAAAGAAAACTGAGTAAAAAGAAGAAAAGGCTGTGTAATTATGTTCAAACTGTTGGGCCATCTTACAGTAATGCTTGCAAATGTAGGATGTCCCATAACTTTAATATGTTAAGTTCCTCTGGGAATATGCTTTTTACATGCCAGAGTGTGGATGGATCATAGAGTTTGGCTGTGATGCACCTGTTGTAATTACTCTAAAGCCAGTCTTAGAAACCTATTGGTATGTGTAAGCAGCTATTGAAAGTAAGGACAAGAAGAGGGATTTATTTTAGGATCACCGCTTGACATTAAGCTCCCTTGAATACTGATTCATACAGGATAGCATTTATCTTGTACCACTTCTGCTAGATTAAGTGTCAGGTTGGTGTTATCAATTAAGGACAGCATAATAAAATTTACTGCTATGTTTGTCTCCTACATATTGTTCAGTTTTTTTTATAAAATAAATGATCTATAAATAACTAGAGTTCTTTTAAACCTCCATCCATCCATGTATCTCTCTTCTAATTTCTTGTCCAGTGCAGAGTTATATGATCTTTTACACAAACTAATGAAACCTGCCGTTGCTTGAGATGCAATAAATATAGTTTTCCTACCAGAAGAACAAGAAGGACAGCTTATTTCATTAGCCTTATTGTTTTAAATAGCTTTTTTAACTGTCACAGGGGACAGCCCCAATGCCACTTACTGCAGGATTAAGAAGTAGCTGTCCCCTTCAGCAGCATTTCCATTCTCATTTGCTGTGTCAGGGCTGGTATCTGTCCTCCTATTGGGTGTTGGAGTGTGTGAGCTAAACAGAAGTAGGCCTGGAACTTTCTCTGAGTCAGCTGAGTGCCAGAGGAATTTCAGTCCTCAGTGCTTGTATATACAGAGAGCTGCACAGTGTGAGAGTCTGAGAGCGACACATCCACTTTCCGAGCACAGAGAGTGAACGCAGTTTGGACCAAGGCAGACCACCATCTAGTGTGGGAGCGAAAAGCTTACTGCTGTAATCATCCAAATCTAATACACCCAGCCAAACAAGGTAACGCTTCTTTTACAAGAACCCAAGCTCTAACTGCTGGGGAAGTTTGCTCTTTGCTTTGCTTGCTGGCAAATGACAGAAAACATGCAGCCTTTGCCAAAGGGAGCAGCTCTTGCATGCTTCTTAGTTAAGCTGTGGAAAATTCTAGTAAGAAGAATGTCTATCATGTTCGGGTGAAAAGTGACATGAAATGTTCTTTCAACATGTTTAGCTGTTTTTATAATGGTTATTTGAAATAAGCTAGATTAAAATAACTTTTTTGAAAAGTTTTAAGGCAACACAACCAATGCATTAAATTAGCTTTGAAAATCATTTTTGTTCTGTATGTTTGGTTTCCAAGGCCACTGTTTGATAGATGTTGCTGTATTTTCACTTTTCACATTTTGATTTATATCCTTTTTCATAATGAATCACTGCACAATTCATGTCATCCTATTGTACTCATTTGCTATAAATAAGAGTAGATTCTTTCTCCATAAAATTCACAAAAACATTGTGTTTGAATATACACAATATGCGCAACACAAACATTACTATTTTCAACAATATGCAGCAAGTCTTCAGTAAGATAAAGTCCCCATTGACATAAAGTGGTGAGTTTATAGAAGGCAGATTTTATTTTGGAAATACAAGTTCATTAAGTATTATGATCTCATCCTTGCCTATTTAACCATTCTTCCTTCCCAGAGATCCCACAAGAGAGCATAAAAATGTAAAAAATGCTGGGTGATGGTCTGCACCACCCTCATAACAATCGCTCCTTGTGCTGGTTTTGTATCGTAACAACGGAGCCTGCTATCAGTCACATAGATAAACTGCCGGTCTCCTTTCTCTCTGTAGAAGACTTAAATTGAATTTCTGTTATTGGATTTTCTTCCCTTTTCCAGTATCAATCATAGCTTTATCCTAAAATATTCAGCATTGCGTATTACTTTTTATTTTATGCGTTTAAAACTGAATTCCAGTTCTGTTTTTGGCAAAGCTTTAACTACATACCCTTACAGTTTGTTTTAGCAGTTTAACTGTATGTAACAAAGCAGATATTATTTCATGTTTATGATTCATTCATTTTAGGTTTTCCAGTTTTTCCACAACATTGACTTAATTGGGCTCTTTTTGCCTGGCAGTGACACCAAACGTTTTGGTGGCAGTTGCGGAGCTGGCAGGGAGTGGCCGGGCCCCTTTGGCAGGGACAGAATCGCCGCTGTTTTTAGCTGATATACAGCAGCGCATGCCACGCCCCTTTGGCTGGAATCGAGCCACATCGGCAGTTTCTAGAATGGTTTCTAGAATGGTATTCTTTCTAGTTCTCAGAGTCCGGCTCGAATGTGAACACATATGTCATACAGCCATGAATCTAGCAGGCTCACAGTTACATACTTAAGTCATGTTGAATGCATATATGCATATGCAAACATTTGCTTAAAATGTACCTGAAAATGAGTCACGTATGTAGTTAGTACTGGTTATTTTTATAAAAAATACTCCATATTTAACATTTATCTATTTTTCAGATTGACTTTGAATCATCATCCTCTTATTAAATGCATGTTGGCCTTTTGTTGATAGGTTATCCGAGATATAATTGTACATAAATGTATGTGTCTTATGAATGAAAAAATGTGGGTTCATTATAAACAACAACTGGTTAACTGAACAGCTCATCGCAGAATACAAATAAAATCACTTTAAACAACTGTTTCTGCACTCGGCCAAATGGGCCACATAATAGTTACTGTAAAAATATTATACTTTGAATCAATGTAACGAGAATACTGCATATAGACTATGAAGTCAGTTCTTTGTCAGGGGTGTTTAAACATTGCCCTTTCTCAGATAACATGCTGACAGCAGGGGGCACTTAGTGCCAGCACAGAGCTGCTAAAAGGCCATTTGAATGGATACAAATACAAATGTCAGAGATAATGTGCTACACTAAATGTGCTAGAAAAATGAGGTTGGGGATTATAATATGATTAATATCAAGGTTCAATAGAAAGAAAAAAAATGTTTTGTTTTCTCATTGTCATGAGGCAGTATGTAGCTCTGTCTCAAAGGTAGAGATCTATGCCCATGGTGCTGACAGAGTAATCATACCATCGTTGGGCCATTAACCTGGAAGCAGCTCGAGATTTATTCAGGGAAGAGGTGGGTGGGCCAATACTAGAATGAAGACTGTTACACACACACACACATAATATTGTGGCAATGGTGGCCTAATGGTTAAGGAACTGACCAATAATTGATAGGTTGCCAGTTCAAGTCCCCAACCCACAAGTACCACTGATGTACCTGGAGCAAGGTACCGCCCCCAGGCACTGCTCCCTGGGCAGGTGAATAAGCTGCCTGCTGCTGTCACCATGTCACATGGGTTAAATGCCAAGGACACATTTTGTTGTGGTGTATCAGCAATGACAATTAATCACCATTCACTATAATTGCTTTTCATTTTTTTCCAGAAAATATTATAGTAAAATATATTCCACTAATTTCTTTTTTGAATAAAAACAAATCAGACACTCATGACCTCTTAATTTCATTTTGTTTCACCTGTGTACTCCTACTCTTTTATTAATATACAGTGGTGGCCAAAATTATTAGAACACCTGACAGATCTGAAAATGTTGACTTTTTTGCCTCCAAAACATGATTTTATTTCATAATGTTCATGAAATATGCAGATGGTTGCGCACAACAAATATCAGGTGAAGTGCGACCTGCTGTTTTTATCCACTTTTAACTTTAATATTTGCTATGTCCACCTTTTGCAGCAATTACAGCAGCACATCTCTCTGGCATAGTGTCAATATATTTCCTGAGAACTTAATTAACCATTAACACTAATGGTATCCCATGCCTTCTGCAACTTACTTCTTTTAAATGTACAATAAATCTGTCCAGTTTATTTTTCAACTCGTCACAAATGTGCTTGATGGGGTTGAGGTCTGGACTTAGCACAGTGATTCTCCTTATGAAGGCTCTAGTCTATAATTTACCGGTATAGAGCATAATGATCACTTTGTAGATATTTCATTTGTTTTATTAGTATCTTAATGGCCAATTCAACAAAAACAACTGAAACTTATGCCAAGTTCTAATAATTTTGGCCACCACTGTACATACAGCCCAATGGTCAATGCACAGTTTCAGTGATATTCTATGGTATTCATGTCGGCTACTAAACAGATTCAAGAACTCTCCCATATCTAATGCACTCAGTATCCTGTTTTTTTCAGAAAAAAGTCACAATCTTTCTGTAAAGCTTGCGTCCTGTTAAATCTTAGTTCAAGGCACTTTCATACTGCTTTCAAAGTTCAAAATAATATCACCTTTAAGTCAAATCACAAAACTTTTAGATGCATTTTATGGCCCTAATAGAAACAGAAACAATAATATGGAACAAAAAGCAAGAATTTTTCATCACTATGGTAACTCTCATAGGAGAGCTTTCACCTTCCAGCTAGCATATAAACACTGACTGAGTCACCCATATCTAGGGAGCCATCAAGCCGACATATGTGAACATGTTAGTTCTGGGAACTATTAAAATTATTCCAAAATAAACAAACAAAGAATTCCTATGTACCTGTACTAGCAATAGGCAAAAAAGGTTCTAATATGTGCCTGTGATTCTGTACTGGATGAACGTTTTAAGGATGGATGATATATATTAGATTACTGTAGTTTAGATTTCAGTGGTACTAGTAGTAACTTTATAATTTTCATTTAGGCAGAAGATGTCTAAGGGTCCAGCTATAGGCATTGACCTGGGAACCACTTACTCCTGCGTGGGCATCTTCCAACATGGCAAGGTGGAAATCATTGCCAATGACCAGGGCAACAGGACCACACCCAGTTATGTGGCATTCACCGACACTGAAAGGCTGATTGGTGATGCTGCCAAGAACCAAGTGGCCATGAACCCTAACAACACTGTATTTGGTAAGCATCTCAAAAAGCTATCACACAATATTTGGTAACCCATGGAAATGCATGGCAGTCACAGAACATTTACTGGGATTGAACATGGGATGAACTTGAGAATAGTTTTAAGGTAAAGTATCTTTTAAGGTACTTACAACTTTGTGCCTTACCTCACAGATTACACCTCGCTTTAGGAAATGCTAACATTATTGACTGTCATCTAAGAAGAATGTGAGTGAGGCCTCAGCTTTATAGGCACACTGTAAGCGAGCTTGATGCCACTGTGCACTACTTGTCTTGTAGCATTTCATTTAGTGTTTGCTCAGGTATCCCTCTTCTTTTCAAGGCAATGATGCAGGGATCCATCGTGCAGCTTAATGAATAAAACACACAGTTTTCACATGATTACATCAGTCCATCCTTTTTCAGTACCTGCTTGTCCAATGCAGGATCATGGGGGTCTGGAGCCAATCCCGGAAGCTATGGGGGCAAAGCAGGGAACAGCCTATGAGGGGGCGCAAACCCATCGCAGGGCACACAAACCATTCACACAGTTACACCTATGGACAAGTAGGCGACTCTAATTCGCCTAAACATGTTTTTGGACTGTGGGAGGAAACCAGAGTACCCAGTGGAAACCCCTCAATGACATGGGGAGAATATACAAACTCCTCAGTGCTACTCAACAGTGCAAACTACTGTGCCGCCTCACTAAATGATTCTGCTATCATAGAAAACACAATGTTTGTTTTTTTCCATTATTGCAAGAGATCAATGTCTCGAGAAATATAACCTCTCCTGGCTTCCGTAGTTACATATTCCATATTTACATGCGGTAATCAGGCTGAACCAATCACTAAAGGACTCTCAATAAGGACTCTACCACCCCATGCACTGCACCACCATATGCTACTTATCCATTGTACTTTGCACAAATTTAATGATTATTCCAAATCTTGTACGTCTTCATGGCACCACTTGAGGAGCTGCTATCCCAGTCTCGTTGCACTGTCAGGTACAATGACAATAAAGAGCTGAATCTTGAATATGAATGAATGAATAATGTGTAATAAAACACACATTAATGCGTTCACTAAGTATTTTTCATATAACGTATTTATCCCACTGTTTACCAAGACTATTTACATATCTATTCATCCAACTTGCTCCATCCTAGATGCCAAGCGTTTGATTGGTCGGCGCTACGATGATGCGGTTGTACAATCAGATATGAAGCATTGGCCCTTCAAGGTGGTTAGCGATGCCGGGAAGCCAAAGATGGAGGTGGAGTACAAGGGTGAGACGAAGACATTCTTTCCTGAGGAAATTTCCTCCATGGTGCTTACAAAAATGAAGGAGATATCTGAAGCCTATTTAGGCAAGGTATGCCAGTAAAGCTTCTACAATTACAAAATTCGCTATAGGTTTCATATAAAGACCAATTTAATGCAGTAATTAAATGGCAATACATTTAATTTTTTTCCACGAATCAATGCATGAAGATTGTTCAGGCATTAAAAGTTCAGACAGAGGGAAAAGTTAGGTGATAAATGTAAAAAAAAATCTGTTTAAAGCTATAATTAACTGTCAGATTGAACTGGAAATACACAATTCCAGTAATTCAGAGATCAAATGCACTGTAAAAAAGAGCAACTAAGAAAAACAACTTAATTCCTTATCAGATTCTCTAAGCACTTATACATGGTCTGTTATTTGGCTAAAATGTTTGCTGAGACGACATAAAATAACATGCTGCAACCTTCTTTTCCACTGTCAGTCTATAACAAATGCAGTTATTACGGTACCTGCATACTTTAATGACTCACAACGGCAAGCCACCAAAGATGCTGGAACCATTGCTGGGCTGAATGTCCTACGAATCATTAATGAACCCACTGCAGCAGCCATTGCCTATGGGCTGGATAAGAAGGTACATTCATCTTCATGTACAGCAAATAAACTTCCAGATGATATCTGTAGTCCTTTTCAAATGCAAAACGTTTTCTTTAGGTTGGGGCAGAACGCAATGTTCTGATTTTTGACCTTGGTGGGGGAACCTTTGATGTGTCCATCCTGACTATTGAAGATGGGATCTTTGAAGTCAAGTCCACTGCTGGGGACACTCACCTAGGCGGGGAAGACTTTGACAACCGGATGGTCAACCACTTCATTGGGGAGTTCAAGCGTAAGTTTAAGAAGGACATCTCCAACAACAAGAGAGCAGTTCGTCGCTTGCGGACAGCCTGTGAACGGGCCAAAAGGACCCTGTCCTCTAGCACCCAGGCAAGTATTGAAATCGACTCACTCTATGAGGGAGCCGATTTCTATACCTCGATCACCAGAGCTAGGTTTGAGGAGCTCAACGCCGACCTTTTCCGTGGTACCCTGGAACCTGTGGAGAAAGCTCTAAGGGATGCCAAAATGGACAAGGCCCAGATCCATGACATTGTCCTGGTGGGTGGCTCCACTCGAATCCCCAAAATCCAGAAGCTGCTGCAAGATTTCTTCAATGGCCGTGACCTAAATAAGAGCATCAACCCAGATGAGGCTGTGGCATATGGTGCTGGTATGTCTCGTATCTGTTATCATTTACCCATAATCATTAGGGGTTGTCAAAAAAGAAGAGTAATACAGTAATATTCATCAACTCCCTCATAACATATACGGTTACATTACTGTACTTTACCATTGCTCCCAGCTGTGCAGGCTGCAATCCTAGCAGGTGATAAGTCAGAGAACGTGCAGGATCTTCTACTTCTGGATGTGACACCTCTCTCTCTGGGCATCGAAACTGCTGGAGGAGTCATGACTGTGCTTATCAAGAGAAATACTACCATCCCAACCAAGCAGACACAGACCTTCACCACATACTCTGACAACCAGCCTGGAGTACTTATTCAGGTCTGTAGTCTTTAAAGTCTAAAATATGCCTACAGAGAATCACTTGGCTGTATCTCAATAAATGAAACATGCAAATACGGTCAAGAGGTTCAGTTACTATTTGACAAAGCATGTGTGTGTGCTGTTTTCAGATAGACTAAGAACAGTGTTTGCAACAAAGGTAAAGGATTCTTTAGCATTCCAAAATAATTGTAAATGACCATGAACCAGAGCGGAGAGATTTTTATCTAGTGAGCGTCGCTGTACATTTTCTCTGTCACACAGAAACACGCGTATGTGCTGTGCAGTGGTCATATAAATAAAAATGTACTCCTAATCCTTTGTTGAAATATTATTGCTTAATGTTAGAATCCTTCACACTTTCAGTGTTCAGTGAAATGTCGTTTTTGGCATTTTGAGAGTTGTGAAATTGGTGTATTTGACTGTTTCAGCATTCTCTTAAAGTTTTGTACAATTATTCTCTTCTTGCTTTACTTTAATATTTCTATGAATAAATCCTCACTCTCTAACCACTGCTCCCCTAGGGGTTTTCACTGGGGGACACCCAGGTAGACTTTACTTACCATACTTATTTCACTAAAAGTGCCAAATCCCATCCAGTGTACATTCCCTTGTACAAAGGGAATGAGAGAATCAATAAACCAGGTCCTTCATAGCTAAAAAACATGATGGTGTTACAGGAAAGAGATGAGGGGTTTGGAAGGCAATGTTACAGCTAGAAAACAAAATGCTCCACACTTACTCCTCAGGTGTTTCTTGTGCAGCGTGAACCGTGAGAACATGCACGTCACTTCCAGAGTGGTGTCAAGACATGATACTGAAAAATAAAATTAATACTGTAACTAAATAAAAACTAAACTAAAACTAGAAATGTTCATACAGTAAAAACAGCACAAAACAGCACAAATAATTGTACATTCTTAAAAGAAACTGGAACTGAAATAAACTGAAAACCCAAATGAGAAACTAAATAAAAAATAAAACTAATGTATATTTGAAAACTATGATAACCCTGTTAAGCAGCAGTTTTCAGGGTGAAAGCAGCTAGTTACATGGGGAATGTTCAGATTTGTCAAAGTCAACTGAAAGGTTACAAGAGAAAAATGTTACTGGTAACTTCATAAGGAAAGTTTCCAGCGCTTTTGTTAAATCCATAGCTCAAAGAATTCAGTCTATTCAGTAAGCAGAATGGCATCCTTCCCAATACTATGAATGTACTTGTAGTGTACTTAATCTGGTGGCCAGTATGTCTTAATCTGGTGGCCAGTAATTTGTGCATAACTAATAGTTTTCTTAAGCATGCATTTTTCTTTTAGATATGTCTTAAATACCTTTTTTGCACTGCTACATATTCAATGGATTTTTGCGGTTTGTGAATGTTTTGTTCCTTGAATTGATATTCTGGTATCCCTCTGGTTTTGTTTAGGTATATGAGGGTGAGCGAGCAATGACCAAAGACAACAACATTCTGGGGAAATTCGAGCTGACAGGGATCCCCCCTGCACCCAGGGGTGTCCCCCAAATAGAGGTGACCTTTGACATCGATGCTAATGGCATTCTTAACGTGTCAGCAGTGGACAAAAGCACTGGCAAGGAGAACAAGATAACCATCACCAATGACAAAGGTATGTAACATAAGTCACGATGAAATTAGCAAAACGGACATTGAATGGAACCTTTTTGATTGAGAGAAATTTGATAAAGTATGTTTCTGAATTCTGTGAATGAAAAAAAATCAAACATTTTAATAATCTACCTGACAGGTATAACTAGTAAAATTTGTACAAGTAAAACAATACTGTAATACACAAGAATAATCTTATCATTTAAGGAGTTGTATGTTTTTCTGGTTGAGTTAGGAGTACAATAATTTTAAACATTGTTTCTTTAAGTATATTGCCTTAAACTGTCTATAGTTAATGAAAAGGAGCAGTTGAGTGCTGCTGCCAGTGATGTATCCTGAAAAGTATAGAAAACACCGCATAGACTGTAGCAGTTTATTTTGTAATAAAACAGCTTTAGAAGTCCAAGATTCCTTTAGAAGCACAAGATTCTGAAGAGCTTTGATGACCAGGTTAGTAGTAGTGTGAAACTGCTTGTATCCCTTCAGGTCGGCTCTCAAAGGAAGATATTGAGCGCATGGTGCAGGAGGCAGAGCAGTACCGTGCCGAAGATGAAGTGCAGCGGGAGAAAGTCACGGCCAAGAACTCGCTGGAGTCCCTCGCCTTCAACATGAAGAGTACAGTGGAAGATGAGAAGCTAAAGGACAAGATCAGTGCAGAAGACAAGAAGATGATCATAGACAAGTGCAACGAAATCATTGCCTGGCTGGACAAGAATCAGGTAATTCTGGAGGTCCAACACAAATGCCGGTCTTTGATAGTTATGTGGTGATTAACAGATGTTATCTCATTCTGCTCATGATAAATCTTTTTTAGTTTTGTTTTTACTAAATTCCATTGTATTTTAACTACTCCTACTCTCTTTACTTCACAGACGGCGGAAAAGGATGAATATGAGCATCAGCAAAAAGAGCTGGAAAAAGTGTGCAATCCTATCATCACCAAACTTTACCAGGGTGCTGGTAGCATGCCGGGGGGGATGCCTGGGGGATTCCCCGGGGGGGCCAGCGGCTCATCTTCAGGCCCCACCATTGAGGAGGTTGACTAGCTCTATTTCAGCCTCAGATAAGGCTGAAATAGTAAGGCAAAGTTGTTTTTATGACATTTAATATTCAAATCAAATGAAAATGTATAAGATAAGGAATTAGGAAAATATAAAATATGCTCTTATAATTTGTCTTCAGCTGTTCATCACACGCTGTAGGTTATTTTATCATTTCTTTATGAGGTTTTCATATTGCTGTCTATTCCTCACTTCAACACACCTACACAGAACAACGTTCTAATATGAAAACATTTTGTCTTATTCAAATTTATTCTGTCTTATCATATTATACAGTGTCATAACACTAGTGAGTTGTGCAAGAAATGTCATCCTTTTATAACATTAGAATGAAAAAATAAAGTGAGTTGCATAAGGACAAAAGTGTCTCACAAAAATCAAAGCCATTTTTTTTATATCCCTTTTCAAACAATGGCATCGCAATGTTATAGTATTGGAAAACTGATTCATTCAGACGTGTGTAAAACTGAGTAAATGTATAATACATTTGGACTATCAAAGTACACACCATATATGCTAATTAACTTTCATACTAAAATTTGCCTATCTTTGTTATACTGATGTAATTTGCATCAAGGGAATATGTGGAAGCCGCTCAGTTAGCGCAGACTATGAAATAGCAATTTACTTCATCAATGATGAAAATCATCATTTGTTCTAGTTCCAACCAAGAAGAGCCAAAGCATCTCCCCAAAAACTCTCCAATGCACAAAAATGACTATTTCAGCATGACAGAACAACAATTTCCTACTTGAATAATAGTTAATAAGATGATGAAAATTCATGGGTCATCCCGAACATGCTGCTGCACCCCTTACACAGTTTCTAAATTAACAAAGCCTATATTTGCACCTATAGGGCATCTGTAGCATTTCACTTACTACAAACATCTTAGTTAAATAGTAATAATAGCTTGATACTATCTCACCAAGTTCTCAAATCACACTAGCTCACTAAGTAACCATTACAATTATCTGTAAAAGTGGGCGGACTCTAAACAAAAAGCAACATCCTATTGGTTACATTGCAAACTAAGTTACGCTTACCCGATTGAATTCTCATTTATAACGGCGTTTCGTGTTTCACGTACTGGCGCTGGGGCGGGGCGTATTACAGGATTATTCTTATTGGCCAGGCTCAGGTTCCCAAACCACGCCACCATACAAAAAGACAGAGTTGTTTCAACTGTTTTCCTCCTTCTACTGGTTTTAAGGTCTGTTGTAAGGGCATCGCTAACACAGTTGTACACAATTATTGAGCGTTCAATAATAATGAACCCATTATGTCGTAAAAACTAGTGAAGCGTTAGTTTAAAACATTTAACGAGCGTCATCTGGGAAAAGAACAGTATGTTCAATATCGATTCCGTTCATTTTGTGTAAGTTATGTGTTCACGGAGCTATTGCTATTAAAAACGTTCAAAACAGTTTTGAGTGACTGTGGAAAAATCAAAGTGATGCTAGAAAAAAAGTGGCATTTGTAAATAGAAATATGTGCAAATCATTGCATCCACCGAATATCGCTGTACATACAATGAAAAAACACCGATTATTGAGCAATTCCTTGTTTTTAAAAGCAATGACTTTTCTATTCTATTCTAATTATATTGTAATATAATTTTTAAATAGTTAATTACTCGTCCTTCATACCAAAGAATGACTATATCAAGGAATGAAGCAAATGGGTTATCAGTTTAGCGATTCAACTGGTATTTTAATTACTTTTGAATGTCTTTGTCACACATGGAAGCGGTAATGACAGACCTAAACAGCAACAGTAAAATAAATAAAAACATTTTTAAAAAGCTGTAGTAAATGCTTGAAATGGCTCCCCTTCAAATTAACGCTGAGAGGAGCCAAGCCAAAACGTTGGCTACTCCTCTCAGTTTGTATCAGTCCAGGCAGAACACTTCAGGAAGCACGATCATCTGTAAAAGAGCACTCCAAAAAGAAACACTATCAGGTAAGATAGCAGTGTTTAAATGTCTCTCTTTTATAGATTGACAAACTGCATGTGTTCTGTGGAGTTTATAGGAAAAATATACAGCTATTGTTTTATTTGTGTTGCACAAAATACACCACAGGAAAAGCGAATCAGTATTTTTCAGCTGTTATGATGTGCTGTACTGCTGATAGGAAGTATGGTATGCTAATTATAATCTATAGGGTTAACCACCGTTATCCGTATCAAACCTGTACATGCATTGCAGACGTATGTTTTTATTAGTTGATGATCCGGCTGCTGTGCAACGAATATATCAACTCATATTTAATTATACTCACAATTACTACTTTATACTTTACGGTCAGACTAGTGAGGGTTGACCCTTAAGATACTTTCACGTACCGAGATTTCTTTTTTTTACTATGAATTTACTATCAGGACAGTGTAGTTACAGTATGTTTTTTTGATGTATTTTATTCTGATTTAAATGGCCAAAGTGCATTTTACTACTTTTAAATATATAACATATAAGAAACGTATATTATGAAGCTTCACATATTTACTTTTATATCTACGCAGTGATTCTGCTAGCGTGCAGCTTTGCTCAGTTGTTTTTGCACATTTGGATCCATATCCAGCTAGTGGATTCTCACTTTATCCCCCAACTATAAATATGTGAAACAGCTGTGCTACTCACTGAACCTCAGCAAATGAATATGACAGTTCATATATAGTAATGCTAACTTATGTTGACTCAACTAGTATAAGGAATCCGTTTTAATTAGTATTACTATATATCTCTGTTCAGCTGTAAAATCAACAAACATGAGGAATTATTTTACGCTTTAACCTTTAATTTGGTGGCTGGAAATTATAATTTTAATTAATCTGCAATTTCCTACCTCCTACAATATTTTTTGCCTTGAGTGCAATTTGCTGAAACCGTGGTGTGTATAACTGAATGTTTTATTTATTTATTCATTAAAAGTCATGGGAGACCCAGTGAACATCACAGACGAATCCCAGATGGGGAACTCATCTTATATCAGCGGAGGGAATGTGCAGCTTGTGGCGACAGTCGTGTACTGTTTGGCGTTTCTCCTCGGCACTCTTGGAAATGGGCTGGTCATCTACGTGACAGGTTTCAGGATGAAGCGGACAGTCAACATCATCTGGTTTCTTAACCTTGCAGTGGCTGACTTTCTCTTTACTGCCTTCCTGCTCTTTGATATTGTCTACATCTCCAGAGGCTTCATTTGGCCCTTTGGCGACTTCCTCTGCAAGCTCAACACCCTGGTTGGAGTGGTGAATATGTTCACCAGTGTCTTCCTGCTGATGGTCATCAGTCTTGACCGCTGCTTGTTAACATGGATGGCTGTTTGGGCTCAGAACAAACGCACCATACGCAAGGCTGAGGTCGTCTGTATAACCATATGGTTAACATCCCTTGGTTGCAGTATTCCATATAGTGGTTATAAACAAGCGTTTCAGTATGAAAACTCCACTGTTTGTGGTGCCCCAGGAATTACTGAAACAATTCATAGAGATCTGGTTATTTTCAGGAGTATCGTCGGGTTCTTCGTCCCCTTTCTCATTATCCTGGGATCATACTTAGCTATTGGCAAGCGGATTATATCCCTTCAGAGAAAGAAGAAATTAAAACCCTTTCGAATCATTCTGGCAGTAATTCTGGCCTTTTTCCTCTGCTGGCTCCCGTTTCACATCTTCCAGTATTTGGACCTGAAGTGTAATTCCGGCGGCGATTTCAGTGGGATCGTTTGTAAGGCCGTGTCTGTTGGAGTGCCGCTGACCACTAGTGTGGCGTTCCTGAACAGCTGCTTGAACCCCATCCTCTATGTCTTTATGTGCGAGGACTTTCAGCAGAAATTCCGTCAGTCCATCCTGTCCATTCTAGAGAGTGCCTTTTTAGAGGAGCATCTGCTTATAAACACTGGCAAGCCCAAACACACACACACGAAACCCCAAGACCGTAACCAGTTGAACGAAACTGGGGCCTTTCTAATGACACAGACTAACTGATAGTTAAATTCATTTACATTGACAGACAAAGTGGACAAAACTTTACAAAAATGACTGTTCCCTTATTGGGTTCAGTTTCATACGTGCATTGTGCATGGATTATGGATTAACAGTACATTAAAAAGAATACAAAGCATACATAATATGTATAGTCAGTCCTGCTACGCAATTAACGTGTTCCTGACATGTTACACTCTATTCTCCCCAGCATGGTCATGCCAACCTGCACATAATGTAAAGAAAAGTAATTCATCAAGCAAGAAAAGGGAGTTATAGTCTCAATGATTTATCCTACCTGAAATCCACAAAACCCTTTTAATTTGAAAATGAAAGCACCGTGGTAGCCTTCTGCACCCTGATTTGGTCATTCTCACGAACATGGCAATACTTCTACAAAAACAAAATATTACAATGAAATACAGTAATTGAACTTTTCGAAAAGTAATTGACATTACCTAAACCTTAATTATCAGGTATATTTAAATGTCATTTGTAGCATTGATTTAATGATCCTTCAAACAATTTTCCACGTACATGCTCTACCATTGCAGTTGCTCTTTTTATCTAGTTATCTAGCCCTACCCGCATTAGATAAAATGTTTTTAAATCTTCAAACTTCAAGTATCCCATAATAGACAGTAACCTAGTATAATAAAATGTATTTTTATTTCATTGTTTTGTATTGTTGTTTTGCTCAGCAAATGATTAACTTCAACAGAAGCAGATATAACATTTTAGATAATAATACAATGTGTCATGTGTCAACTAATTTTAAAAAATGAAAAAAAAATTTATATGTTATGGTAATGAGTTAATGAAAATGACCCATATTCTGTTTCAGAACAAATTCTTTTACTTCAGCTTTTTCCCCCCTTTATTCATAATTCAGCAATATAGCTTATAGATATACTGTAGCTGTATTGCTTAATAGCTTATACAGCTACAGCATAATCTGTGATGTATTATTCCAAACTAATAGGTAGTCGCTGCTACTAAAAACCCATACGCCTTCGTACTGTATAAAGCTTACCAATTAGGTGAGTGATCCAAATTGATGAAGTACATCACAACATGGGTTTGTTCCACTCTCACAGAAGGGCAAGTACATCTACTGCGCCTTATGACTACGTGGACACACTACTTTCTTTGAACCTATTTTTTACTCATTTTAATTGAAAGAACTATTTTTAAACGTCCAGTTATTTGCTAATTGATTTGCCTACTAGGCCTGTTAACAAGGCAGATGTGGCTTAATTCTTGCCTAATGGTAATGTACTTTGTATAATCTTAGGTCTACATATTTCTATATATTATGTTGTATAATTCTTATACAATTATATAAGTTATAGAAGTTATTTACATGTGTTTTGGATTGGTAAAAAGATTGTTTTTGTTACATGTTTGGTTTTTTAAACACTTCAATATTGCAGTTTTCCAGGTGGAGGCATATGACTTTATACTGTCCTCCAGAGCCCGGATTGAAAAATTCAGTTAAAATCACTTAAGGCAATGGCAGAATGTGCATTTACATGACATGCCTATATTTTGATGTTTCTCCACCCAAAATGCATATCTAGCCTAAGGCTGTGTCTAAATTCAGGGGCTGTAGCCTTTGAATGATGCGGTCTGCGAAGACATGGGGTGCGTCTGACTTGCAGCCACTTACAGCAGTGGCTTAAAGCGATGTATTCTGGTCATTCTGGTCATTTCTGATTGGCCAAAAACTAACCATCATGCATTGCGTCAAGCGGCTGCATGAAGTCGAACACACCCACAGTGCCATGTCCTGCCTTCCTGCCCCCCTCGTTCTCTCCCTAATGGAGCTAATGAGCCACACATATTGCTTGTTTTGTCCTGCCTCTTGTTTCAGCCATCGTGTAGATCACTCCAGCTGCCCCTTATTTCCTCCTTCATTAGTCTTGTATTTGAGCACTCCCCAGTCTTGTGCTCCCCTATCTGGTCATTAGCGTCATCTCTGGTATATACCTACGATTCTGCCTGCCCATGAGCTCCTGTGTTTTGGCCCCATGTGGCCCCTTTGGTTTCCCCTGTATCTCTTATGAGCTGAATAAAGCCTCTTTGTTTAACCCTATACCTGCCCTCGTCTGCAGTGGCTTCTGGACATTACCCATAGGGTGTTTCTCAATACCAAGAATGTAAAGGTCGTACTCGTGGCCTTGGCAAGACCGGTCTTGCTAACTTGCCTTCCAAGAACGAACTTGGGGCGCAATGAATTATTGGATTGGTCTCATTCGGGGAGGATGCAACTGATGTATCCTTGATATTTGGGGTGGGGCAAGAATGACATCCAGTGATTTTTACCATCCTCTGTACTTCTCTTATACTTCTCGTATTGAAATTGGTCTTCGTCATTGGAAGATGACGTTAAACATGTGCACGAGAACACAAGTACGGTCAAGTATGCATATTGAGAAACACTCATAGCCTTTGTAGGCTGCGCTCTTCGAAGATCGAACCTATTTGCGTCACCAGCTGTTCCCGCCCTTACCCTTGAGTCACAAAGTGCCAATCGTATTGTGTAACTGGGACACAACCACTTTTCCTCTGCACACTGAATCTCATATGTTGGGCTGCAGTGTATCCATAAGGTGCAACCCTTGTGCAGAGGAAAAAGAAGGACACATTTCTAGATCGCCTTTGAAATGGGACTTGTCACACCGCTGTGATGCACTCGGTCATCAATTACAGCCTTTGAAGGATGTAGCCCCTCAATTCAGACACAGCCTAAGTGCATTTAAACCCCAGACTTAAGTCGATGGGAGAAAATGCTTAAGCAAAAAAATCTTTCAGCTACAGGTTTTTTTGACTGAAGTGCAGAATAGACCCCTTCCTGAACACTTTAAAGTTGTTAGTCTAGGCTTGGGCCAAATTATGGAGCTACATGCTTTTTTGTCAGTACATGGAAAAATTCACCCCATGAAGCTTATATTACCCTCAGAAAATTGATATGGTCACAATCCTAATATTCTTTATGAACATAATAAAATGAATACCTGACCTTGCACTAAATTCCAAATTTTCTATCAGTTGGAATAATTTTCTAGTTGTCTTGTCTCTATTATAAGTAATGTATTTCTCTGATTTTGTGATATGTAATTTCACCTCTGTACTTATGGAAACACTTAATGCAGTTGTCATTACTATTTGTTTTTAGTTTGCATTGTGTATTGTAATACTAATTAAATAAACTTGCATTAACACCATATATTGAACTCACTCTGTGATTTTTGTTTATCCTATTGCTTACAATCTGGCAGTGAATGAGAAAACAATTAGCTTTTTTAGTATTCTACTGAGAATGGTATATGCCATCAGTGGACTTCCAGTCTCTCTCAAGTACACATCATAAAGAGTTCAGTGTGTTAATTCATAAATATAAGGAAATATTCAGTGAACAACTAATGGGTGTATTTTATGTACTTCTTAATGCTGATGAAATGTAGAAATTTCAGAAATACATTCAGAATGTTACTATCCACAACAGTTTTTGAGTGATGTCATTTTAGGCTATATTGATATGTATAATTCCTTATTATGGATGTAATGTGAAGTCTGGTTTAGGGTAAAGATTTCATTTCTATTTGGGACATTAAGACTTACAAACTTATAGAATACAAATAAATTTTGCCATAGGGTACAGGTTGCAACACATTTGGAGTGGCTGACATAGGGTCCTGCTATCCCTCTAATATGGAAAAATGGTATCAAGGCAAAGACACAGTATGCTTGTTGACAGTAAGATAGACCCTTAAGAGGGATGTTCCTGAGGCCAATTACAGCAAAAAAATATACACTTCTACTTTTTAGATGAGTTACTATTACAATTGCGCATGTACTGTAGTCATATGTATAGTATACGTTTTAAGATCTAGTAGTTGATATTGTAACAGGTACCTATTGTCAAGTTGATATGATGTAGTTGTTTGTTTAAGTCTGGACCTTTGAACAGACAGCTCTAGCAAACCCATTCATTTCAAACAATGGTCACCGCTATTTAAGGCTACCTTCACTGGCTGCAAAGATAAGGTGAAAAACATAGGTCATAAAATGTCATGACAACAGGACAGAATCAAAGAAAATCAAATTTTATTTTGACTGAGTCTGGTATATGGTTTCCAGTAAAAGGGCACTCCTGCATGTCAGCCAGAGGCCTGCCAGTCCTTTCCTCATTGGCTGGTGAGGTTTCAAATACTCTGTAGCTGAGGCAACTAAGATGAATTCAAGTGCCAAGTGACAATGGGTAACATGAAAGAATAATTTAAAGCTTGATGAAGAGACTAGCCAACTAAGACTGAGTAGGAAGAACCAAACTCAGAACAGGGCAAGGAGTCATTAACCAGACTGAGTGTAAATATGCTTATTGCAGGTGTGGCTGATTATACATCACACTTGCCTTGGGAAAGGAAATGGGTAAAGGACCACACCTGAACCAGGATTATAAATCCACAATAATAAACTATTTCTAATATTTGCCATTGGTGGTTAGTGGCCAGTCCAGCCCTGAGTGTTACAATTATGCATACAGTAAAGTAACTGAAACCGAAAAATTTCCAGACACACTGAGTTCTGTCTGCAGAAATGTATTATAATGTAAAGCCATTTACACACCTTAAACATTTCAATAGTGCAAATACTATATCTAAGACCTTAGAAACACTACAATAAAGAGCACCCCGAGTGAGAGTATCCACACTGCCTCTGGCCGGCTGCACACGCACCCCGAGTGAGAGTATCCACACTGCCTCTGAACTATGTTCTCTTTTCCTTTGCTTTATCCATGATGTCCATATAAGGGAAGCACTGGTCCTAGGCATTTGAATTATTGTGCCTAGAGAGCTGAGCTTCATGTGTTTTAAAAACATTAGCTTAAACTCTGCTTGACTTATTAAATACTGTAAATACTTTAGGTGACTCATTAAATGGCATTTCCCATATTTGTGTGGGATAAATGTCCAGGACAGCTAGAAGCATCTCTATGAGGGAAAAAATGGTAACAAACAAACGACGAAGTACTAGAATATGTTGTACATTTTAAATGTATTTTTCTGAAGGCTAATATTGGACCCCATTTCAAAGGCAATTAACACCCACTTAACAGTAGCTCCCACTACTAACAAAATATATAGAACTTTATATATATATATATATATATATAAAAGCACATAATAAATTAATATGATCCCCAGTGACTAAATTCATAGGACTGTTTGACACAAAAACTTGCCTGTTAGTTTTCTTCCATTAGTTATACAGAGGCACTCCACAGTTAGTATCTTTGTGCTGTGAAGAAAATACGATTATTCCAAGTTCAGCCCTTTTCAAAGAGGGTTCCCTGACCAACTGGACAATTATTTTAACCAGTCCATACCTGTGTGACCTTCTATTTGCAGGAGTAAAATCCCCCCACAGTATACAGGAAAAAAAAAAAAAAAACTTAAGAACATACATAATTTGCCGTGAGAACACTGTGTGCTGTCATTCTTGTCGAATGATCAATGGTTGTCTATTTGTAATGTCTGCATAAAACTTATGACTTTGGCTCAGGAAGCTGCATTGCTGCTTTGGGCCTGACGACAGTCTGCTTCGTTTTGTAGGTTTTACATGCATGGGGTCCCTCCGAATGCTTTCCTACTGCAACCAAAACACTGCACTGCAACGAACCACTGTCTCTGATAAAAGTCCAGCTTATGCTAAATCATGCCTTTTAAAATCATTATACAGTATATATCCATCATCATCAATTCAATACAGGGTCAATGTGAGCCTGAAGCCTAACACAGGAAGCACTGGGCACATAAAAGGGGATACCCTAGTCTGGACACCAGTCAGTCAAAGAAAATTTAAAGCAAATTAAACACAAATTAAAAACTAGTTTCAGATAAATGCACACACATAAACCTGCTGTAGTGTCTATGTATCGATCCTGACAAGGTGGAAGACATCCAGCTTCCCCCATCGACCTTCATCTGCCTGTCCAGTGCAGGGTTCCTGTCATCTTCCTTCATTTCCAAAAGATGAAAAGTTAAGTATCAAGACCACTTCAATAGTCCAGGGAATCTGGACTGTTCAGAGACAAGTATGACCATCACAAACATCTAGATGCAATGTCAAAAAACTTTTTATGCAGTTAAAATTAATGACAAAGCTACCATTGTTATAATCACCACACACCACAGTGGTGGCCTCTTTATTATATGAGTATAACCCTTAGGAAACCAGTGCTACAAACTGAATTACTACAGTCAGCAAGCTGTAGACTCTCGGAAACTCCTTCAGCTAAGTTAAACGGCCGCATTGTCCCTTGCTCTTCTGCCACAAGAGATCTGGGAAGCATTGTGGGTACTACTAACGTTCATACATCTCCTTCAGGATCTTGATGCTTTCGCTGTACCGCAGCTGGTTTTTATTTGAGGACTCCTTCCATCTAAATGAGAATCACAATTATCATAAGTTCAGAAGACTGGTGGATAATTCTGTTAAAGTAATAATTATGAATGCCTGATGATGTAAAACAGAAGACAAGTTATGCTGATATGTATACTGAACAAAAATAGAAACACTTTTGGTTTTGATCATTTTTCACAGAAATTTAAAGAAAAAAAAATGTATGTGTTGATATAATCCATCTACTGCACAGGTGTGACATATCAAAATGTGGAATGAGCAGCAAAATCACTACACAGGAATTAAGGAATTTGTTATTAAGGAGACTATATATAAGTCCAAAATGCACAACATTAATTCAACACAATGCCCATGCTTACGGGACAGAACCGTTGGCATGCCGGTCATAGTGATGTACACTAAGGCTGTTGCTTCTACTTTTGGCACAATGTCCAAACGGCTTCACAATTACAAACCATGTGGCCTGAGTACTCACCACACGTCACTAGGGCTGGGCGATATGGCAAAGTATTTATTTTATCATAATTTTTTTTCATATCAAACGATGTTAATATTTATCGTAACATCATTTAAGCCATAATTTTTTTTTTACTTCAATGTCCCAATTTTACTTAAAATTCCCTTAGAATTGCCCTTAAATTCAGAACGAGAAAAGCAACAAATTGATTGGACTGTAAACTAAAATATAATTTTAACAAATACATCTAATTTAAGAAAAAAAATCATACATCATCACAAATGAAAACACCAACAGTAAGTTTTTCTGCTAGGTTTCTTCTGCAGCTGCCTCACTGACTTGGTCACTATATCTGTAATCCATGCCATGTGTCAGATTTATATTTATTAATTTCTTTTCAATAAAATGTTCATGTTTAGGTTGAGTGTTAAGTTTATATTCTTGGTCAGTACATATACATACATGTCAATATTATAATATAATATAATTTAATATATATTCTGTACACACATATGCGTTTGTATATACAAACACACACTGCAAATATACAATTATTTTTCTGGAGTACATGCATGTCTACTGTAATACATGTACACTGAAGACTTCAATTAGTATTAACTTACTTCTGTCTTATTTTTTTCCATCGTTCCATATGATTATATACCAGGGGTATGGACACAGGAACAGTATCAGAGGGCTGGGGCAAATGAATACAAAATAGAGAGCTTTCAGAATGACAGTGTTAGAACATAAAGATTAATGCTATGCAGGTGCAGATGCTAACAGGTACATTCATGAGGTAAAATTAATTAACATACTACTGAAAACCGATGAATACATTTAATTAAGCCTGAGTAGTTTATTCTGTACAGCTATGCAAGATGTTCAGTGTCCTTCAGAGTGTATTAAAGACAAAAAATGAAACACAAACAAGATACTTCTATTATCCTGCCGTTTTGCTTTCAAAAAAGAAAGGTAAACTGGCCACACACCATAATATGAGTAAAGACCTTTACCTTGGCGGCAGTGGATTTCTCTGTGGGAGGAATACGAAGGTTGACAGGCTCCCCAGACGGGCCGACAGGAGAAGGGGAAGGTGGGGGCAGCCGGTACACGTTCTGTCCCTTTCCATTCAGCATGTCCACAACCTAAGGAGGAGAAAAAAGAACTAAATAAAAACTTATTGTGCAACTGGCAAAGCATAATCTGATGTCACCTATTTAACATTAGCATACATCAGGCCATGCATATGCTACAGTTTACAACGCCCAGTTCAAAGCTTTGCACAGGGATTAGTGATACACTTTCCTCTTCCTCCCCTAGGCTGTGAGAGGGACTGGAGGAAGCTGCCCGCTCCCTGACTGTGGGGTTATTCCGCATCCAGGCCCGGCAGATGGGATAAAGGGGGGTGCTGGTGTTGAACTGGGCCAGATCCACACTGCGGTCAAACAGCTTGATGATGTAGGCATCTGAGCAAAGACAGAAGACGTGGGCGGGGCTTCAGGACAGTAAGTGAAGTGTTGGCAGCAGGACGTAAATGTGACAGAGGACAATAAAAACATTATAAAATAAATGGCATTTGAGGGGTGGATGGGCAGTTACACACAAAATCTCCCATTTGACATTATATACTGCCTTTAGTCAGTGAGAACTTTACTCTGCTTGTGCTGGTTGCTCTCCGACAAGCCATCGTCCATCTCCTTGCGTTTCTTCCGTCGATGTTGTGGGAATCGTGATGACGGTCTGTAACATCAACCAAGAGGATCATTTGTTAAAACTACAAGTTTAAAATGATCGCTTTCCAGCAAATATCAAACATTTGACCTAAGATTTCAGGCATAAATCACTGACTCACCGCTTTCCAGCAGAAGACGGAGACAAATCTCTGTAAAGTACACATTAGTATTAGCAAAGACAGGCATTTCATTTTACTTTCATTTTACTGTGAAGATACCTTTATAATACTAATAGGTCAGTGAAGGACCTTCTTAAACTACCAGACCCATTACATTTGAAGTAAATGGGCAGCAATATTGTCATTCACTTGTACATTCACATTTACTTTAGATCTCCTGTAAATTACCTCTTTTACATAAAGGATAGGCTTTGCATGTGTGCTGCAGACCACAAGTTTTCAAATATTGCAAAAATCTGTTATGTCCTATTTATGCAGTGTTATATTATGCTGACCTTTGGCAAAACCATTTTTTAAATTAGAACAATTTAAGGGAAAGACCACTCAATTTTGTTTTTATGTATAAAAAGTTGATCTAAAGCCTGTCATACTTGCTCAAAGAATCTGTCGCCATTTTTCCAGAATCATCTTCATTTTGTTCTCTGGAATACAGCAATACAAAGCAGAAACCACAGCACCATAAGTAACAAGTTAAATATCTCAGAATATAATAAGAGTACAACATATAAAAGCAATTACAAACAGGTATAAACTGACCGCTCACTATCACTCTTTTCAACGAGACCCTGCAGCACCGCGTCCAGGCGGCCCCGGGCTCCAGCTGTTTCTGCATCTTCCAAAGCATGGGAAGACAAAGCTTGCTGTAATAGTGAAGCACTGTACGCTGGGTCTTGCATGGGAGTTAAAATGTATGCTCCTACCTGTCTTTTCTGCTTTGATTTTCATATGTAGCATTCTTGAAGGTCTAATATAGCCAACAGTCACAAACCACAAATAAAGCAATGTAGTCAAACTCAAATATTGAGCAATCCCACCCCCCCCCCCCCCCCGCCCCCGGCCCGCCCGCCCCGACCCGGATGGTTGCCCACCCAACCCAACCAGGTAAGGGAACTTTGTGGGTATTGAATAAGGCAGGTACAGGGAAACGCCAACGCCC
>JAODKM010000126.1:20756245-20769577 GCA_026780845.1 Petrocephalus sullivani
TTTCACCCACCGCCACCCCGCCCCCCGCTCCCCTTTCCACCCTGCACTCCACTCCCCCCCCCCCCCCCCCCCCCCTGTCCGCCCCCCGCTCCGGGCCCGGTCGTTGTGGCCCACCCCCCCCCCCCCCCCCCCCCCCCCAATTGTTCAGGCAGTACAGTATTAGGTAGCTTGCCAAAACATATCAAAAGATTTATGAAATTTATGTTATTTAAAAACTATGCATGTAGACAGAAGGAATTACCCCACATAAATTAGACTCGTTGCACATAATATAAAAAATCATCAACATATTTACTAATTAGATGAATAGATGTCTTCTTCAGGACAATTATGTAAAATATCACACAACTAGCAGTAAATTACAAGTCATAACTAACAAGTCATGTTAACTGTTCCTACGTTAATAGTGGGTATATAGATACCACATCGCATGGTAAGTAGTCTGTCATGGCAGATTTAGGTACCATCCCAATACGAGACTGATATTAAACAAGAGGAGGTAACTAGCAAATATAATACAGTAATAATTATTACATAGCTCGCTTCGCAGTGCTGTGCTTCAAAGGCTCCTCGAGTGACGAGGCTGCCGTACTTACCGGACAAGTCAGCAAAAATACTGCAGCGAGCTCCCCAGTTGCTAGTGAACCCAATTGGCAATGGTATGGTAACTGGTACTGTAAATATATAATATGTCAGTCAGAAATCTATCTTAAAATCAGCGTATTGTACGTCATAGAAAGACAGACCTCGTTTAGCAAAATGTAAATCAAGCAATCACGACCGTAAACAACACTGTAAATGAAACTTATTTTTGTTTATATAAATAGCTACATTTACTCTCGAGTCTCCTACGACGGACTTTCCTCTTCCGCGCGCTACCGGGTTAGTGTTTGTTTATTGGTTGAATTAAGGGGCAACCTCTTAAGATCATTGGTGTTCTGCACTGTCACTCACGACATTCCTGTATTCGGATTGGCCAACGAAGCTCCTCGTGTAACTACATTGACTGATACTACATTTCCCATGATCCTAGACGTTTTGATCCGTGGAATATTATAAACTAACATTTTTTGTAATTGTTTATTTAGTAGTACAGGTTTAAAGGGTGCTTTTTAACAGATATCAAAGAAGTCAAGTATTATTAATGTTGGTTTTATATTCAGTCGCTCGGCAACCACACAAGTTTGAGTTTGGCGCCGTTTAGCTAGTAGCCGGTACAACAGGAACGAAAAAGAAGACTATCGGTAAAGTGGACGAAGCGGAATGCAGCCATGCTTTTGGCTACTTAAATGGGTAATATACACTGCGACATGTTATGCTTTGTCGTTAAAGCAGGGTTGCCAGCGCTCACGCTTTCTGACTCTCGCGCCACGCAATTAAGACACCTTACAGTAAATCTATATTATTCAATTATAAACCTAAAATCAACTACACCATGCAGTAGCGCTGGGGTAGTTTGCAGAACCTACAGACTATTTTCAGGGTAATAAAACTGTTACAAAAATGTCCATGCGTGTGCAGACTCGTCTCGAAATGAAAATCTCACGCCAGCCAGCTGACCGGAGCTGACAACCCCGTTAAGTTGATTAAGAACCGAATCGTGACTGTTTACATACAAATACTCAGCCAATTTCAAACGTGTCAGTAAATATTTGACAGGCATTCTGCTAGTTACTCCCATAAAATACATTTCCGCAATTTCATTACAAATCAGTGAGAGGCATCGTTCGATTTTATGCATGAGGTTTTTTTGTCTTGAACGTCCGAGATTACCATGGTTCCTCTGATATAAGCGTGTTGTATTGTTCCTTGTAATTTTGGACATATGTGTGTTAATTGTGGTTTTATTACACGCTTAGATTGTGTGACCAAAGTGTCAGATCGGTGACTGCTGAATTGACTTACCATGAAGTCCAGGTAATTACGCAGTTACACTTCCTGTAAGAATGGTTCGTGAAATGTAATGTGTAAATGAAAGAGTAAATTCTGGCCAATGATGATTGCTATCTTTCTCATCAGTGCTGCTGTATTCACCAGAAGGAACCCATTTCCCACAAAACCTGCCTTACCCAAAGCCCATTACAACCCCTCTCTCACCCAGAAACTTTCTAAGCAGCAGAAGAAAACGGTAACACATGAAACAGAAAGTCTCAGTAGTACAAGAAAAAAACTCATGCATTGTCTGCAAGTGTAATTGTACATTCAAGCAGTTTACAATGAATTGCTCGTTATTTAATTTGTACAACATTGAATGTCTCATATATTATGGTTCATTTCTGCTTGCTTATTATAGAGCCTAAGTCCAGTACGTCTACCTCAAGCACCCAGCCCGCCTCTAGCCAGCATCGATTCATTTAGTGAGGAAGACCAGTATCCCTTTGTAGCATCCAGTCATTTTCACCGTTGCCCCCCTTCCTCCAAGGGGCCACATGCCAGCTTCACTGAGTCTTGGCCTTCCACTGACCTGCAGTCCTTCCTAGAAACTGAGGCTCAGCCAGGGGCTGCCCCCTCAGCAGCACCACAGGTGTTTTCTGCAGCGGAAACTGAAGAGGATTCCGTGTTGGCAAAGTATTTTATGTTCAGCTCAGTTCTGTGATATTGTCATTGTAGACATCAGTGCAGCGAAACTGAGTTAGCAGTTCTCTGTGCGATGTTAATTAAGCAAAGGCATGTCATATGTGAACAATATGTACAAAATAATCATTAAATATGTGCAGAAGTACAAATATGATAAATAGTATGTGGTATGTGAGGATTATGTGTGAGTCCTGTTATGCTCGCTTCAGCCTGGTTACCACATTGGGTCAAAAATGGTTCTTAAGTCTGATAGCAAGGGCATTGAGTGGCTTACGTGCAGATTTTATAATTTACTAAAACAAACGAAGCTAATGAGTATTAATGCATTTCCAGGTATATTGAACGTTTTCGGCATGGGAGGCCTCAGAGTCGAGAGGAGAGGAAACACTCATTGACCGTGGACGATAAGCAGTGTTTCTGGTGGTTAACCTCATCCCCTTCCCATGCCACCTCCTCCCAGTCACAGTCCGTGCAGCAAGGTATCCCTGCCTGAAATGTTTTATTAGTGCAGTCGTTGTTTTCGTTGGTGACAATGGTAGTGTTTCATGTCTTTACCGACTTGTGAAATTTCAGTTAAATCATTTTGAAGTTGCTACATAGATTATCTTTATTGACTCAGTATTTAAATATTGTTTCTTTTTATTTTCTTTAAGCGTGTATATATCTTGTGGTATTACCTACAGATGGCATATATTTTTATATGCTCAGAATAAAGGGTTCCAGGTGTCAAAGAATAATCTAAAATACCAGAGCTAAGATGTGCCAATTGAAGTTTTTTGTGTGCCTTTCGCTTTGGAAATATTTGCAAAAAAAATTGGAAATCGATTTTTCTAACCATGTTGGTATCTGTAGAGACTCTTTGCGAAACATTAGCCTTTTCTTTATTTTATTTTCATTTTTCCTAATAATAAATCTGTGTCTCACCCAGTCTCCACATCCGTTTTTAGATGAAGAAGCCACGCTGGGTACGGCTGAGCCCTGCTGGCTCAGTCCGCCTTCCCCACACAGAGCTGCCCATGAGGATACCATCACGGTTAGTATTTTGCAGATATAATATTTCTGAATGTCACTGCTTCTTTTGCGACACCTTGAGGTAACTATTATGTTAATTAAGTCCTGACTTCTGATTTGGTTTTATTACTCACCCTGCCATCAGGGAATTCTTTCAACGATTAATTACACAAGTGCTTGTGTGCTTAAATGGTGCATGAGTGTGCCCTTTGATGGGTTGGTACCCCACCCTGGGTTGTTCTCTGCCTCGCGCCTGTAATCTCTGGGTTAGGCTCCATACTACCCACAACCCTGAATAGGAAATTGATGGATGGATGAATTTATTATTCATTCAAAGAAAGATTTGTGGGCAAAAATTTGTTGATATGCTTGAACATAAAACGTAACTTTTTTTTCTTTTTCCCCTGTTTTCATTTTCATGCTCACGTGGGCTGGCTGTTTTTCTGGGTTGAGCTCCCTGAAGCCTACTTAATGCTGTGTCATTTATAAGTTGTACCTACTAAGTTGCACTAATATTTCATATAGTAGCCTTCAATTCCTCAATTTTTCTTAATTGGAAAAATAGATAATAGTATGATTTAGTTTATTTATACAATAAATTGTTAAAGTAGCAGTTTGTCTTTGGAGTATATGTGGTCTGCTGAATGATAGCAGAGGCTAAGACAAATCTTCTGACTTATTCTCCTTTGTCTTACAGTGTCTGTCAGACTCGAACTGTGATGCTGGAGAACCAGAGATCCTGCTTTTACAAGAGAGGGCCAGCAGGCTTCTGCAGAGAAGGTACTATTAGGCTAAAATGCACTCTCATTCTGTTCTCTGGTTCCTTATGTGAAGGTTTTTTTTGCCCCCCCCCCCCCTTTCTCATACACATGACCTGCAGATAGTATAATAAGTTGTCTGTTGAAATTAACAATGTATATTTAATTTTCTGGCTGATGTGTAAATAATCCATCCATCCTTCATAACTGCTTTTTCAGAAGTGGGTCCTGGTGAAATTCTAATAATCAGGATCATGGGTGTCATTTATTAACCATGTGTATGAACAGTTTTGTGCATAAACCACACATTTATTCGTTTTTTTGCATGCGTAGAAATGTGCATATATTTATCATACAACGTACAAACCTGCAGCGGCAGAGAAGAGTAACTGAAGCAAACCGATTGGCACAGGGGGTACTCCTACTTAACTCTTGGTAGACTGACAAATAGAAATATCTAGTTATGGTTAAAAGGTATGTGCAGGCCAGTCATTCTTATGACAAGGAATCGTCAACCAAAGAAAAGAATAATATAGCACTGGCACTAAATATGTGCTCTACAAGACAGTGGGCGTGTCTGGCACAATTAATTCTCTGCAACATTCACTTGTTGGTCTACGGCGGCATGTGACACACATTACATGCTACAGCCAGTTAAACACAACCCCAAAGTATCTTACCTATTTCTGACAGGCCGGCCTCCTCAATGGGTGATGGAGCTACACTGTCAGTGTCACCATCTGGAATGAGCCCGTTAGGGATGTTTCACCTATGATGGCAGCTGCGTTACCACCCAGTGGTGGCACTGATATGGTGCTTGGGCTGCTCCCTATGGCACGAACGTGGGATCTGTGGGCTGCCATCCTTTTCTGGTGCTCATTTTCATATCGAACCACGTCATCCTCACCTCTGCCACCTTCTTATTACAGGTGATAAACTGCATGTCACCTGTCCTCATGCTAGGTCTCTCTTTCTTTGCCCAGCCACTAAAGTTGCCAGACATTACCCGTTTTTTTCTGTTACGCCCAGCAAAAGGTCCACCTAATTCTTGGTGAAGTTCCATTTTTTTTCCCTTTCCCACCTATTGTGTGGTTATTATGTAATATGGAGTTATATGACCATATATGGCTGATGAGGGTGTGTCGTTATTTAAAGTAGTCTTGCAGTGCATGAGCAGTCACATTTAGAATATGTGACATTCATCAACATTTACTTTGTGCGGCTGTTCATATGTACCAGTGATAAATATTAATTCATACACACACATTTAAGACTTGTTCTATGCACACTTTGGTAAATGAGACCCCACATCTGAGGTATTTCTTCTGGTGCATTGATAGACAGTTCACACAAAATGTCTAAGAAACTGACGTATAATAAAAAAGAAAATTAATTATAATAATAGAAATAATGTAGATATTTGCAGATAATACACAGAACAGACCAGTAACAGAGACAACAGTGTTAGAAAACATTAAGAACGTCATAATGCTTAGGGCACACAATGGGTGCAGCTATGTGTCTGATATTTAGCAGAATATGATAGTGATTAATCGTCATTGTTGACACAGCACACAACAAAATGTGTCCTGCATTTAACCCATATGTCACATAGCAGTGGGCAGCTAATTCAGCACCCAGGGAGCAGTGCTTATAAGCAGTACCTTGCTCAGGGTACTGCAGGGGTACGTTGCTTGTCAAGGAATCGAACCAACAACCTTTTGATTGCATGTGTGCTTCCCAAACCATTCGCCCACCACAGCATTGGATATATGATGACTGAGTCACATAAGACACAAAAAAACAAATACAAAGAAAAACTGCAAAACACTTGCAGCCATCTTGGGCTGCCAGAAAGGTACTAATCACATCATGTCAAACTGAACATGGTTCAGGTGCTTAACGTTCATTTTACTATTTCTCTGTTTTCAGCTTATACATCCTGATTATGTAATACAGTTGTAAAACTACATGGAATCTCTACCTTATGTATTTATTGACCTTTTTCTTTCAACACTGTTGAAAGTATAACATTAGATTATAATTATAACATTAGATTTTTGAATTGTAATGTTTTTTGAGTAAAATGCACAGTTTGTCCTACTCACAGGTTCGGCTTTTCTTTCAGTGAACAATCTCTCAGCAGTGGCTCTCAGCCTGTCAGCTCTGAAGGCCTCGGAACAGACATTTCCTCTCCAGTCAGTGTAGATGAGCCAGTCCGAAAACCAACAGCTGCCAGTGCTGTTGACCTGACCAATGGTAAGTCTGAAGGCGCAAGACCTGCAGTCCTTAAGAGGCACGATAAAGTTAGCGGATTTCCAGGGGACAGCATGTCTCTTAGCATGTTTGGTTGATTTTTATATTGTATTTTTTATATTGTCCTGGTAGCCCCAGCAGGTGTAGCCCCCAGAGCTCAGGTCAGACCCTCTGTGAGCAGCCTTTCTACTTCCCGTCCTCGCGCAGAAGACGACATCCTATTCCAGTGGCGACTACGCCGCAGGATGGAACAGGCTAGCCAGTGTGCAGTGCCAAAGCCTCGGAGTCAGGCTTCTCAGCAGCCCTGCACAGTATGTAGACATCCAGTCATTAACAACAGCCACACAATAGGCATTGCATAATTACATGCTATAAGAGAATTTAGTGTTGTAATTGGTGAAACATGACCATTTATGGTTTTTCCCCAAATATTTTTTAGTAGTTTGAATTAAACAAATGGCTCAAGTACTTAAAATTCAGTCATACCATATGCAGTGTATATTTCGTATAAAATTTTAATTTATAAAAAAATTATTCCTATTAAGTGTTTTAATGTTGATCTTTGCTTGACCTTATCACCAGGATCATTAAGATTAAATGGATGTGAATTAAAAACATATGTAATCTTCCTTTTTCTCACGCAGACACCTTACCTGGCTCCTCTGGAGTCCACACTTCGGGGCTTCCAAGTGCCTACAGCTTCTCCATCCCTCCCTATTGCTAGTCCCATAGTGACACTGCTCCCCAACAACCCCACCGTTCCACCCCATATGCACCTCCTTTGCGACATGCTGCCCTGCTCCCTTCAGCACCCACAGCTCACTGTCCAAAGATGGGGTTCCGGAAAGCCTGTCTGTAATCCATCGCAGCTCCAGGCTGACTCCACTGAGTGTAGCCTTGAGACGGTCCCCAGCAAAAACTTGTCTTCTCTGCCTCTTGTGTCATCTGACTCTGCTGAGGACGAATGGGCACGCCCAGGAACTAACACTAGGAGACCGAGGAAAGTGTCACAGGAAGTCCAGACTGAGCAGAATCTGAAATCCACAGTGCCGTCCTGCAGCAAGAAAAACATGCCCAGGTATAACTACATATTAAACAAGATGATTTTCCTATCTACTTTTTTTTATTTTATATTTGCTTTGATCTCTAAAAGCAGAATTTGACATGAGTTGGCATTCAGTGAGATCTGTCAATATTTTCAAAAAATGCTTAAAAAAAACTGAGATCGTTTTTAATCAGTAAATGTTTCTGCCAGAAATTAATCCACACTTCATGAAATTGTCCAGAAATTAAAGCTGTTTTCATATTTTTATTTTAACAAAGGGGTTAATTATCTTTTAGGCACACTACAAAACCATCTTCTAGACAGCATGCCAGAGGGGAAGCTGAACCACAGAAAACCACTGATCAGAAAAGGGAAGCTCAGCTTGCATTTGGTGCCGTCAGTGACGGCAAACGGCAAGAAGCGGTGACCTCACGGCCAGAGAAATCCACCAGACGAGGCAATAAATTGGAAGGAAATGAGGCATTGAGATGCAGGGATTGTGCAGGAGACCAAGCGCCACCACCCTCTCCCATACACAGCACTCTGGGACAGGTGAAAAGAATAAACCATTTAAACGTGTTGGGCTGCGTTCTTCACTATTTTGGTAATTTCTGCTGCTTATTAAATTGGCAGGTGGTCTCTGAGGTACTTTTCTCAGTACCGGATTCTCCCGTTGAAGTCAGGACTCCGGGCTTCTCCGATTCGCCCAGAAGCACGCCTCCTGCCCCTCCGCAGTCTCCTGCAGCCGTCAGCAACAGATTGCAGCCACCTGAAGCCATCGTACAGCTGTTACGCGAGGCTGAAGGTGGGGAGAGGGTCCATTTCACTGCTAGTTTATCTCAGTGAAATCTCACAAAGCTGTACTGGAAATGAAAATAAGAGTGGAAATTTGTGTTTTTATATTATTGTTTTCAGTACTACAGCTTTGCTAAACAAGTTCCCTTACGAATGGTTCCATCATCTTCTGTTTTCTTGTGTTTTTCCACAGATTCAGATGGGCTGGAATTTGAAGATGACCCCTTGCTGCAAGTCCTAAGGCAGCAGAGGGAATGGGTGAAAGAGCAAATCAGGTAGGAGACTGAACTGAGAAAGGGCCATTAAGTTCATGCAAAAGATGCTCTTTTTTGCAAACGGTTTTGCTGTTTTTACGCAAGCAGATATAATCTAAGCAGCTAGATATTCAGATTTTGTTTTTGTTTTATGTTTCAGTGAAATAGATGCTGCGTTGAATGATCTTCAAGAAACTGGTGATGCCCAGGAATGAACAGACATTAAATATTTATATTTGTGCATAAATACAATCATTTATTTTATTAAAATAAAGTTTACAACCACCTTAAAATGATGTCAAATTTTTATATGACCAAATTAGAAATGATCAATACAGGAACAAACATTTAAGTTGCATCTCAAGATTTGTGATTTTTTCCTTGCCATGTAACAATGTTTATCATAGGTGTTTTGTTTGTGTACATCTCAGTGTGTGGGACAGCCTGGAAATTATAAATTACATTTTGCATATAGGGTTTAAGTGTGTGTAAATCCAGTCTTTGGTTACAGTTCTTAAGGTAGCTACTGGTCCATATAAGGTGTTTGTGATTATGTATTTATACCCATTTTCCTTGAGAAGTACAAATTATGGCTTGTTATGAATGAAAGGCTGAAATGTTTCTCCTGTTGTTATTAGGTTATTAGCATTCCTTCTTAGGAGACTTCCAGCGTAATAGCCACTCCCTCTAGGATATGCTAAGGCTGGTTAAACTGTCATAATAGCAGTCCTGAATCATCTTGTAACATAATATTTACACATCCTGATCAACTCCACGATAGTTGTTCTGTCAGAGGTTTTGATTATTCTATTGAAAATTCTGATGGCTTATATTGAAAACAACAGAATTGTATACTTCATTATGAGAGCAAAAATGTTTAATTAAAAATGTTTAACATGTATTACACAACTTCATACAGTACGTACAGAACAGCATGTCTATTCTCTAAAAAGTTTATATAAAAACACTTAATAGTCATTTCCCAAATTGTATTATTGTTTTGTTTTAAAATTTGAAAATTACCAACACTTACTGTGCCTCATATAAATATTACCCACAATTACATTACATAGCCTATATTATTATATTGTTATATAATTATATTGAATATAACTTCTGCATTTATTTCAGACTGTCAAGTTGACAGCACAGGGATGTTTCCATTTCAGAAGCTGTTTTATACACATCGTGCTGTTGTGCCATACCTCACAATCCATATAACCTCTCTAAAATATAAGGGCCAGCTTGATATCCTTACCTTCTGAGCGCCATAATTTTCCTGTTTTAATCGATATTACGCTAGGGGGCGCTATTGCCACTTTGTGGTAAAAATGCAGTCATCAAAAGTTTGTATTTCTCCGGCTTGTGAAAGGGAACAAGTAACCGAGAGATGAATGTTTTCTTTATTTGAAACATTAGAATTTATTTAATATTTTGTGCAACCATAATCATAAAATATATAGTAACTGGCGAGATGCATTAATCGCCCAATCTAACTGAAAGCAGTTGACGTGTGTGTGTATTGGTCTTTATGAATATGCAATTTTTCATTGCAGAATAAGCAGTTAATTTACAAACCAAGTGCAACTCTGATTGTCAGATTGAGATATAATCTATTGAGATTATCCATCCATCTTCTAGCTATGTATTCTGGTCTGATGATGGGCGGCCTAGAGCCTATCCTTGTGCGACAGTGGGAGAACATGCAAAATCTAGAAGCAATCTATATATTAACAAAAAATGCTTCCAAATTGGTGAAATTGGATCTACTCTGAATTCTGGTAAAATTTCACTGATTCGCCAACCTGACAGACATACAGCCTTTGACCTATCAGTTTACTAAATGCAAAACAAATTATGCAATCATCTTAATCCATTTACACGCTCAAGTACTGAATTATGCCAATGGAGAATCGCGGCAGGTTGTATGAGGGAAAGTACAAAAAAGACGGGATGATGGGATGGAAATGGGCTCAGATGTGCAAAAAAATTGCAATTAATACTATTTACTATTCAATGTATTTAAGTACTTGAATGATGGTAATCGCCAGGTGGGGTTAGGCAATGTCTTCCTGTTTAACACTATAGAAAAACAATTTCTTTTTCATTAATTTAAAGCATTTGGGTTTGCGGATAGTTGTACTAATGTAAAAATAAAAAAAGTTTCACCAAGATATTTATAGCTCTATTATACTAAATATACAGACTTCTCAAAGGTTTACCGTCCAGCAAGGAGTCTATTTGCAGCTTTCAACAACATATGTTAGACTGGAGCGATCTCTCAAAGCTTATTATGAAGTGCTAGCTACCAAGGGTATATATCTTTGAAATCTCCATCTCCAGGCTAAGCAAACTTATATCACAATGCATTTAATGCCAAAACAAAACACAGAATCGTTTTCGGCAGACGCGTCACAGTATTAAGTAAGTATTTTTTTCAATCAGTATAAAGGGAACACGTTTATAATTCGATTTGTGTCTTCATTTCATTTCGTGACTCCCAGTATTTAAACCAGCATGTGTTTATGAATGCAGTAATGTGATTGGCTAAGAACACTTGCCAAACAGTTAAAACTCCAGCTATTGGCTCGGCTGAGAGCTCATTGTACTCAGAGGTCGCCAGTCTGAGCTGCGAATGACGTCACCCCCCTTAATGTTCACAGTACGGCAAGTCGGACATCATATACAGAAAAAAGTTATGATTGGCTGTCTTTCTTTTGGTGGATTTAATTCTTTCGATTCATCGTAATTAAATGCCGTAAAATGGATTAGAGCATATTTAAGGAATCCCGACTAGTATGGAATTTTATTACGACAGCTTTAAAGCAGTTGGTGGTCTTTCCTCTTAATTGTAATTACAGTGTAGAAATTACCAGTTTAATATTCCAGTTTCCATAAACAAATGTTGAGTTGGTCTCAGATGTATTCTCGCATTTTCTCTCGCAAATGTACTATATTTGGAACAATTGAGACATAACCAATAACTACAATACTATCTATATTGAGAGATGGGTTGATAATTTATTTTTCGTTTAGTCGGTCAGTTACTGAATGGGGATGGTTTATTTTTTACACCTGAGGAGTTTTTGTCTGAGTGTAATATTCCCATCTCTCCTAAAGAACATTGTACGGTTTTTGATGCGATAGGCCTACTGGTGCTGTTATTTTACTATCATCGACTGTCGAGGGTATACAGATTACATTCTCCCTAATTTAGTTCCTGAGTATTTGTTTATAGGTAACACATGTCTTCTTTCGAGAAACGTTGTTCAGCGGCATGTTATCTCTAAACCGGCAGCAGTATTCCATTGGAATAATCCGTTTAGTGACCAAGAATGGAAATCCGCTGGAATTCTACCTATAACTTTCCTCATTATAAACAAGATGTGGGAGGTAGGTTTAAAGATTCTTCACAGCTGTTATCCAGTCGATTGTATGATTGCTAAATTCAAAACAGATGTATTTTGTAGTTTTGGATGCAATGCTGAAGAAAACGCTATTTCATTTGCTTTGGGGCTAAACTTGAGCATATTCTTTTGAGAATTCATGTCTGGTATATCACGATCTTCTGAAGTTTATATTATCAACCTGCTTTTGATTTTGTCCAAGTGTCATATACATTCTACCAACATTTCGTCTGAGAAGCCGTCTATTGCTGCATTCAAAGCATACTCGAATTTCGAATATCGGTTAGAATCTAGTAAAAATGCAAAAAATGGTAAAAACTCTATCGATACGTGGTTAATTTATGTAATGAGTGATCACTGTTTCTTTTTCCATGTTATTGTTTATTGAATGTTCCCATCCTGTATTTTTCCTTTAACATTATGTTCGCTTTAGTGTTGGATTCTACGACATTCTTTGTATTATTGCGGTAACTGATGTACTACTACGATGTGTGTAATATAAATGTATACATTAATGCAACAAAAAGTACAGCAAGTCGGAAGGCCATTTAGAAATACTAGGGACCTGATTCAAAAATCAAGGTTTCTTGCTTAGCTGGGTAACTTGTCCGATTTAAGGTACCCTAGTCTTAATGGCCTTTTATCTTTGTTCACTTACATTTAGCCTAAGCTACCTTAAGTCTGACAAGTTATCCAGCTAAGTGAAACATATTTTCTGAATCAGGCCCTAGTTGTAGCTCGGGTAATTGTTAGTAATATCAGTTGATGATAACACATGAAACAACACATGTAAACAGATACACTGAGATATAAACACATACATACAGCTCTGGAAAAAAATTAAGAGACCACAGCACAATTAAAAAAACAATCTGCATTTTATAATCTTGGTTTAACCCTGGTTCTGCTGGCAGACGGCTACACTGAGCATCAGGTTGCTTCCAGGTTCAACGTTTCTAAGGCAGCAATAGCCTACATAAGAACAACATGAAGCAGGACACAATGGGAATAACCAGAAACCAGCCAGGTAATGGGTAGAAGTGACTTTTTAATGCCACAGATGACTGTCAACTTATCCAGCAGTGCCTCCTGAATCATAGGATGACAACATTCACTGTTGAGGACACTAGTAACTTACCAGTTCCTATTACTAATCTGGCATTGTCCATAACTAATATCAACATAACTGAAGCTGATGTTTTACAAAGCCTAGCTAGGCTCAAAATAAA